>JAOVVF010000017.1:10469722-10495262 GCA_028565595.1 Duopalatinus emarginatus | reverse complement strand
TACATAGTGTTTAAATTGCTTTTTTATTGTATTTTTAACTTAAATGGCACACCCAGTCAGTCTGTCATTATCCCATCCGCTTAATCTGTCAGGGTCGCGGTTTGTCCAGAGCCCACCTGGAACCACAGGGCACAAGGCAGGAACACCCCATGGAGGAAATATTTTTAAAATATATTTAGATATGGTTGTGAATATATTACCCTATATTTGTCATATATTTCCTTGACTGTAAAATATATGTCCATATATTTTTTTATAATGCAATATTATTTGTATTGTTATTACCGCTTAGCACACAAGGCACAGATCCAGCAGACAGGGTGTAGTTGCTCAGAGGGAGAATACTTGTTAATCCTTCTTCTTCTTCACAATTATGCAATTAATACAGCCTAAATCGCTTAACGTACAGACCCCGTCCAAAAACCATTTTGTAGATAATCATGATGAGACCTGTGCTATGTATTTTTGGTGTTGGTGAGATTTATGGTTTTTAAAAATTAAAGTTTAAAAATTTTATATTTCCCATAGGAATGAATGGGGGAGTTTTTCAAACTGCTGTAACTTTGTCAATTTTCAAGCTGCAGGCATGAAAATCGAAAGGCTCAGACCCGGGGCCACTGGGGCCCGCCATGTCACACCGTTAATTTCTATGGAGAGCAGCTAGAGTGGGCGATGTCATCTCCACTCAGAGTGATTTTTATAGGTGATTTTTAAATGTTTTTCTCTTGTCTAAAGTCCTTATACTTAACTTTAAAATGTTAGACATAATTGTCCTCTCTGCAGTGCTAAAAGATCTTAGCTTATGACATTGGTTTTTTTTATTTATGAGGACTTGTTGGGGACGAGGCACCAGAAACTTTGACTTTGATGTTAAATTCGGAAAATTCATTTTCCAATTTTTTTCATCTGTGTTCAACCTGTCATATCTCGAGGATCTTCTCTATCCACATAATTTTTACATCACAACGATCACTGTGGGGTTGTCTCTCAGTAATTTAATGGTTAAAGATTTTCCAACCTATGAGCGTTTCTTCAGGGGGTGTTTAGAGTTTGTTGAGACATGAGACTCAACAGGGGGATCTGTATATAAATAAATAAATACATAAATAAATGACAGTTATATTTATGCCTGTGTGTAAAAAGACCATAACCATATGGATAGTAGTTCTTCTCTCTGTCATGACTACTCTGCGTCCCTCTCTCCAACACATACAATGTCTGTGATCTGATTCAAGGTTTCTACATCTGTCCATTATGATGTTCTTTAGACTGTCCATGTCCATGTTGGGTCAGATGAGACTCCAAGAAGAGTGGATCAGGCAGGTTTGGAGAGCAGGAGGAATCAGAAATCGGGGTCACTGGTATCTCCTGGTACCTCAGCTGTATCAGGTGTAGCTCATCCAAATGGGAGGTGAAGGGAGAGGGTACAGAAGAGAATACAGAGAGTTAGGTATGATTATTTAACTTTTATTATGAGGTTCAACCTAATTTATGTTGTATTTTCTTTTTCTGTTTTGTGTCACTGAACTAGGTAACCCTCTGTGAGCTACATATACTTGTTTTAGTCAGGCCTGAGTAGGTTTGGTCCTGTGTTCAAACGGTTCCCTGTGATTAGTACTGTTGGTTTGGCTGAGGGCATGCAGTAGTGAGGTGTGGCTACTACTGTGTGGATGTGTGGTATACTAGATATCACTGTGTGTGTGTGTGGATTTTTTGCCTGTTCGTTTCCTAGGGTGTGGGGCACCTATGGGTGTGGGTGTCTGTCAGCCTCATGCGTTGAGATTTCCTCCCTACAGATATAGGTAGGTCTCTAGCCTGAGTAACATTTTGTAAGGTAAATCTCCTGGATCCTCCTTTTGTCATTTTATTTTAAATACACAAGTATTTGTAATCTGAGACACGTTTCTGTCTGTTAATAGTAAAACGTACCTGTGTGATCTATTTGGTATACATGACAGTGTGTTCCCTGGGTGTGAGTACCTGGTGTGGCGTAGTCGACTCAATTGAACATCTTAATCAACTCGGTTAACTTCAATCACAGGCCGAGCAACCTCCACTTCAACAGTGATCAACAATGTCTGTAAAACATTGAAAGCAAAATACATGATTATTTTAACACTCACATTCAAAATTAGGCTAGGTTCCTTTGAAATTATGCCAGAATATAACTTTCAATAAAATGTCCAACGTGCTGAATCTAAGTTAAAAATGCAATGATTGTAGGCTAGTTTTGACTACTACTACTACTACTACTACTACTAATAATAATAATAACTTTATTTTTAAAGCACTTGTAGCTCGAAGATGAATTGAAAAGTGCTTTACAATATTGGGTTAAAACAACAGATATAAAAAACCAAATACACAATCCAGAAGGCAATAACAAAATATTAACTAAAGAAATTCAAATACACAAGATCAAAACACACAGGATAAACCACTTAATTATAGGGGGAATAAAGAATTAAAAAATAATTGAAGAATAAACTGTTTAAAATATAACAATGAACAACACTTACTTGAAGTGAACTTTAAGCATAGCAGGTGAGTGCTGCTCGGTCAGCTTATTGTTCAAAATGTCAGCATGACATTTTACAGAAGAGTTAAATTTATTAAACACTGACATTAGATACCATTATATATAGTGAACATACAGGTTATTATAGGTGAATTAAATAGCAAAATTAAGCAAGATAAATTAGATTCCACACATACATTACAATTATGTGACCCTGATTTCGTATCTTATGGTCTCATTAAGTTTACACACTCAACTGTTAAATAAATAATGGAATATATCAAGTTAAAAACAACAGTATGAGCTGGATCAAGTGCTGTTTTAAAGACTTCTGAACAATGGAGCGTTCAATCAATATAGTTAAATTAAGCAAATTTTTCTTTTCATGCAGCAATATATTGGCAATACACTAGTAAAGTGACATAAAGTAATATAATGCACACATATAAATATATATAGACATGCATACTTGTATCTACACATTTGACAAATTATATACTTTTTATTACAGCATGTACAAATGCTTTAACTACTGAATTACTGAACTCTGGTCTCCATTTCTAAGAATTACAATTTAATATTCAGCCTCACTTCTGAATTTTGCTGTTATCAACAACAGTGTTTTAGTGGGTTGGTTGATAATGGTCATTGAGGGCTTAAGCTGATTTATTTTACTTATGACTAATATAAGTGTTAGTTACTTTGTTAATGAAACTTATGTAGTAATTTAATGCTGAAGTCAGTGGTTTGTTCATGTTAACAAGTTAAATAATGGCAGTTAGGTGAACCATAATATACCATAATATAAAACAAATTACTTAAACAAATTAAAATGATTATTGAAACAAATTAAAACTGGTAAATTATTTAAATAGCAAAAAGTCATGATGCAGAGCGGATTGAGCATTACTGGATGTTTCATTAAGAAGCTAAATATAGTATGTAATTCTTATACACATGGTAAGGTGGCTCATGGCTCAAATGAAAGCCTAAGAATATACAACAACAGAAAAAGCTAAATTAATTTAAATGAATTTAGTCAATTTTAAGGCAGGCTTGAATTTTAGTTCCTTTACATCTGTTTACATCAACACAATTACCAATTAAAATCCAACATAGAAAAATCTTATGCAATATGAGTAAACCTGAGTCCATGTTGCATTGAGTTATGTGCAATACAGATGATATGAAATTAAAGAACCTAAATTACAGTAACATATATTATGTACATATTTATATTAAATTGAAATGACCTAATCTAGAGAACAGATGTTCATTAACAATAATTTGATCAACCCAATACTTTTAAAATTCCACAACCAAAATGACATAATTTTATAAGAAACTGTGTTATATCATGACCCATCAAAACAAATATGCCTCCCCTGATCTTATCTGGACACTTGTGAATCACAATTGAAGATCCTTAATCAGTGAATTGGATATAGATTCATTCTTGGTTAACTTAAAAAGCCATCAATAACTTTATGTACTTGATCAGAGAGTTTTAGGCAGCACAATGGTACAGAAGTTAGTGCTGATGCCTCACAGTTCCAGGGTCAGAGGTTTGAGCATGAGATCTTGTGACTGTGAAAAATTTCATGTTATCCACATGGGTTTCCTTGGTACATACCTGTTTCCTCCCACTGGCCCAAAAGGTGGACTGACTACTCTAAATTGCCTCTGGGCATAAATGAGTGTTGTGTGTATATGAGAAATGCCTGCAGATCGGTTCTACATACAGTATGACCCTAACCAAGAGAAAGTGGTTACTTATGGTGAATGAATGAAGAGTCCTAGTACACATGAACATAGGTATGTTTGAAAAGTTTTTGTGTTCATGGGATTCGCTATTAGCCGCAAAATGCAAAACCTGACCATGTGCACCGTGACCAAGACTTTTTAATCTTTAAGGAATCCACAGGACAATAGATTATTTTAGAAGTAGTGGAGGAAGTGTATCACGATCATAAAGGTTAATATCATTATTGCATAAAATAACAGACAGCACTCATACAATAAGAATGCCAGACTTTATTAGACTGAGAGGTATTAATACAGCTCATTATTGGGGAAAAAAGAGAATCACTTAAGGTGTTGACATTGGTCCTAAACTGCTGAAGACAACAATTTCTATTGTTCTAATACAGCTCTCTGTTTAGAGTGACATAACAAAACATCTGGGTTGCTACTAAGCAACAATCAGTCTGTAAAATCTGGTGAAGGTAGACAATGAACACCATGTTGCTGCTTCACAAATGTCAAATGACCCTATTCTTATCTTTACTCAGGCGGCCATAGCAGGTTGAATGGCATTTAATGGAAGAAGGCACCACTTGCTTGTGCAATTACTTCCTTTACCCAGTGGGCTAAACTCTTTGTAAACAGCGAAGCCTCTTTACGGTGCTTCCCAAAGCACACAAGCAGTTGGCCTCAAACAGTTGGCAGTCAAATCATGCTTGAAATACCTCACTGGACAAAGAACCACATTCTCACCTCCAGATGCACATAGGTTAACAGATTTATTGATATGCTTTGACATCAATATCTTTAATAGATGCAGAAACCCATGGAGGAAGACTCGGGAGCAGTGGGGTCTCTACGTTAGGGGCCCCACCAGAGGTCTCTGTGGAGCAGTTCATGACATGATCAATAATTCAGTGTAATAATTATGTAAGAATTGAGTAAGAAATATGTATTTTTCTTCATAATATTGTCCTATAATATTTATTAAATATGACAATGGTATCACTGACAGATTGACATTCTGACATCACTGACATTCCAAACATCTTCCTGTACCTGTTACATAATGGCGAGTACTTCTAGAAACTCCTAGAAATCAGTGGCTGTGTCCGAAATCGCATACTGCCGTACTGAACAGTACGCGAAAACAGTATGCAAGCGTGACTAGTGTGTCCGAATTTGCAGTATGGGAAAAGTTTCCGGATGACATATTGTTTCGGCAGCCATTTTTCAGTATGCGAGCAGAGCACACTGTTTTATCCCATAATGCAATTCGAGCACCACAGACATTCAGAACTGAAGAGGAGCAACATAAAAGTATTTTTATTTTAATCATTTCTATATTAATAATTTCTTCTGAGGTAAAAGAAAATACATTTTAAGGTTTAAAAAAAGTACGTTTGGGGATCTAAAAACCGGCTGTGATGTGACGTCATGCATCACATGACATTGGAAAGATGGCGGATCTAGTGCGTCCGAGGTTGTGCATACTGCTCGCTCGCATACTGGAATTGCGTACTGTTTTAACAGTAAAACAGTGCACACTGCTTCGAATTCAGTATGTACTGTTTGAGTACGCAATTTCAGACGCAGCCTTTGTTTGTTGAGCATTGGGCTAGCCTGTTAGTGTTTGTCTAACCAAGTGAGCAGTTCAAAACAGTTGTGTGCATGTGCAACACACTTTCAGTAATGAACCACGGTGCCCGATCACTTCGGTGCCAACGGCAATAAAAATGAATAGATTTACACAGGCATGTCTGGCATAATCACATAACTTTTGACTTGTTCAGGTATCCATTTCAAGTTCACCGTTTAAGCATGTGTGCGTTTTGCAAACTCTGCCGCATGGTAACTATCTCTCTCTCGCCAGTTACACAAACAAGTAGACATGGACTAATGAGACACAGGTGGGAATCATCATGTGTAGCCTGATTCGACCTCCTTCCTCTCTGTCTACAGCCAATGTGTAGCCCTGCTGCCACATAACCCCACCAACCAATGCAGGCCAGGGGGAGGTAATCTGCCACCAACTTGAATTGAAATGGCCAAATACTAATGAGTGATCCATGCATAGGCAAAATATAGATTTTGATGAAAAGCTAATTCTATCATTAATGTATGCAGTCAAATAGGTTAGACAGCTTTCTTTCCACATGTGATTTCTGGTGTGCTGTAAGTAGAGTATTGTCCTAATCTGACATACAGTTTGGAGAAAAGGTGTGCTCTTCTCATATATGGATTAACAATATATGAACATTTTCTTAGAATTGGCTAAAATGCTGTTATAGATACATGCCATGTGATGTACCTAAGTTGAGTCTGGTTACCTATCAACAATAAAGTGTTTTATTACAAAGCTAATAGAAATTTTGCCAAAATACCTAATGTCATGTATAGGGCTCCCGGCTGTTGGAGGTCACGTGAGGCTCCACCGCATCTCCAGATGCGTGTCTCCTGGCATGCACCTGAGCCAAACCTCTGCCCTAAACTATATAGCAAAAGGATGGTTGATGGTGGCCATAAAAAAATTAAGGCCCTCTTTTAAAAACCCACGTTACTTATTTTTTAAGGTTTTATCCATATTTGTCTCCTTATTGGTGGTGTTAGTGGCACACTTGTGGGGTTGTGGGTGTGCTCTGGTCTCTGCCTGTGAGGGGTGAGGTGTGTTCTCCCTATGTCTGCATGGGTTTTTACCTGGTGCTCTGGTTTCCTTCCACTTTCCCGCAAAAACTCATATGGTAAGTGATTTGGATGTGCCAGATTGGTGTGAATGTGTGAATAAATGGGTGTTTGTGTGGTATCTGGCTATGGATTGACCCCATGTCTAGGAGGTATTTCTGCTTTGTGCAGGTGGGGAAAAACCCTGGAAAAACCCTGACCTTGACAACTGAAGCGGATAAGAGAATGACTGACTGACTGACTGAGTAGTGTTGGTGTTACCGATATTCACAGTCAGCATTTAGCTGTTATGGTGTCCCACATTTTTAAAAATGTATTACCTGGCATATGTTTATTTATTACTTTTTTATGTTGTACTGTTCCTAGTTCTGTGAACCTGTTTTTCCATTTTTGAGGTTGGAATGCTGCTGGGACTTCAACTAATTGAATGGTGATACACTGGCATAACAGTTTGTCATAACAGAGTGTAAAATAACCTTTTATCATGAGATATTGGGATGTCAAATTGCCCCTAAGTGAGATGCCCCTAAGCGGACAAGCAGTTCATCAATGTCAGGCATAAGGTCTGTGTGAAATTTAGACACTGCACTGACTTTGCTCTAGTCCACACAAAACAAGGCTTAATTGTCAGTCTTGGACACCAAAATCACCAGGTTGCTCCAATTGCTTGGAAGGGTGATCTAAGGACTCCGCTTTATTACCCAAAGCCTTGCACTTAATCAGGCTTTGGTGTCCTGATGTCTGACTACAATCTGTGTGTGTACCCCGTACACCTGCATATGCTTTGCCCCAGTTCTGGAGGAAACGGGATGCTCCACCACGGAGTGAGACAGAACTTGTAGAGACATTCAAGAGGTGGGAGAGGAAAAGTAAGGAACCAGGTCCAGGATGGCAGGTTTTGGGGCCACAGGTTCCAGGGTTGAGAGAAGTTGAAATGAGAGAGCATGAACCGTCAGTGGTGCTTGGAACAGAGATTGCTGCCAAGTGGTCCTACACCAACTGTGTGGCTTCTTTCAGGGACATGGGCTGGTGGCCCTGTCTGTCTTTTGTGTCAGACAGGCAACTCAATGACCTGTTCTGGTGCTGCGAGTAAGCGCAGGGGCAGCTGTCCTCAGGAAAGTTAAAGCAATTGGAAGTGTTGGCAGATCTCATGTGTCTGCCTGACACACTGAAAAACTACCCACTTGATTCTGGCATACTCCATCTGCATCAGGAGTGGCAGATGCTGGGTGGCAGCTGATCTCCAAGAGTTCTACGAAACCTCCTGGATCATCTATTAATAGAAAGGCAAGGGTTGTGGTGAACATCAACGGTAGCACAATGCAGGGGACATCTGTAAAGGGGGTGCACCGGAGCAGTTTCTGGAGTGCATGTGCTGTCAGCCTGCTCCTACACAAGAGCTTCGAAATATAGCTTTGTATGTGGCTTTCATTCTCTTTAAGTTCATAGTTGAAGTTCACAGTTTAAGTGTTTGTGTGTGTGTTTTGTGAGCTCTGCCACAAGGTAGTACTCTCTCTCTCTCTCTCTCTCTCTCTCTTCTTTTGCTTGCAGTTACAGGAGTCACCGGAGACACAAAGAGACACGGATAAGTTCGACCTGCTTTCTCTCCCTCTATACTCAGTGCATGACCACATCCTCATCACCACAGGGGGCTTGCTAGGTCGGCCTATAGTGACCTCTGGTCCCTAATGCAGACACATGTCACACCCTTGCTGCGAACCCTTCACAAAGCCAAGGACGGTGTGGCTCCTTGGCCTTCTTGATGGCAATGGTTAAGGCCAGGTGCGTACCTAGAGCCCTTCATGCTTCGAGTACAGCCTGACTTGACTCGCCATCATTCAAGACGCATGGGGGCAAATATCCAGACTCTAATCTATCCTGTCACCAAGGTGGTGGAATCAACTTCCCCTAGATGTCTGTACAGTAGAGTCACTTGCTGTCGTAAAATGCCGACTAAAGACTATCTGTTCTGCCAGCACTTAACTGAACAGTGACTATTGTGTTTACAAATTGTATTTCTCTTGTTTTCTTTTGTATTTGTATTGTATTTATTGTCTTGTGCTCTTCTTAGGTTGTCCATAGTTTAGGAAAGTTTTTGGACTTTGGTTTTATAATTGGTACTACATGGCTCATTTCTAGTAGTATTCTGGCTTTAAGCTCTTGAATCCTGTAATGTAATGTAAATGCTCCAACTAAATACATGCAATTCAGCTATATGCATAGATGTAGTGCTGACCAGTTGGTTCATTGGCAAATTGGCCAAGCTTCATGGTACCAAGTTTTAATACTATTGTGGGATTACTAATTACTACTACTTTGATTGAGGTATGTCCTACTGTGGCGCCATGACCCGTACCTTAGACAGTAGGTCTAGTTTGATGGGTAGTGCTATGGAAGACCCACCAGCAACCATGGTCTGCTTGGCCTGAAATAGACCATTCCCCACACTGGTTTCATAGACTGTTAATGCTCTGCACTGTCATCCATAACAGTGACAGCTGTGGGCTGGCATACAGCTGTTAGTCTGGTGCTGATGTACCCTGCCCCAAAGCAGGGTATCTTAAACACATTAGGCAGTAAGCTGTCTGCTCTACAACTGATCAAGCTCTACTTAGCTGTAGGTGTTACCATTGAGCTGAAATACATTCTTGTGGATTTGCCAGTCCCTGGGTGTAGTCTTACTCCAAGACACAACATCCTCTGTCTGATCTTATTAGTCTACACCACTCTCAGAGACAGGTATGCATCCGTTCACTTTTAGAGCTCCTAGTGGTTGATGTAAATACCACCATGGTGTTACCAGTCCAGGCTACTACATGTGACCCTTTTAAGGGTTGCTGAAAAAGTTGTAGTACTTGCCATATAGCTTTCATTTCGGGGCATTGACATGTGGTCACTACAGCATTTACTTTGTCAACTCCATCAAGACCTGGCAGGAAAAAAAATGTACATAAAAGTTTGGGAACTTATAAATTTACACAAACTGTTACTTAATGGATATTAAAAAAATAATTAAATCAGGAGCACTCATTGTGTTATGTGCCACCGTAAACAATACACCACGTGTCTTGTTCAGCAAGTTATGGAAAAACTTATGTCAAATAAAATTAATACCTGTGTACCTGAATGCACACACTGTGATCATACAGATTTTAATAAAATGAAAAAGTGAAAAAAGTATTAGAGCACTTCACTCAGCATCCTAAATCCATTTCCTCTACTCCTCATAAAGGTGAGAATAGGAAACAGGACAAGTAAGACATAGCAGGGGTCTTTTACAGACTGCACATGTAAGGTCACGGTCATAAGGTGACAATTTTGCTATTAGAACTTTGCAAGGTTGTCACCTTGAGACCAATGTTCTCTCATGTGCAGTCTAAAAGCAGACCCAACCCTCCATGTCATTCCATTTCACGTGGATGGAAAAGAATTAAACATTTGTTCATGTAAAAAATGGTGACTAAAATTTGCTGTTTAAATGGAGCAGGTGTGAGGAAAAATATGTGGATAGTGATGTTCTTCATTTTAATTCTGAAAGTAGGTAGTGCTGAATTTCTTGTGGTAAGATAAATGACAGTAGGTTTAAAGGTCCTTGCTATGTTACTTATAAAGAGGTATGCTGTGAATTATAATTTCAACCATGAGGGTGTTTTTTTTCCACAGAAAGTGATAGTTATTCATTGTTGGCACTGTTAGCATTTGACCTGAATTACTGATTACCTACACACAATGTCTTAAAAAACACCCCGAGCTAGAGGCCACTATTTATAATTCATGGTCATGCATTTCATCTTAACAAAATACATACAGACAAACATACCAGATTTAATTATTTATTTTGTGATAGAGTATTTACACACAATTCTTTTTTTTTAATGTCAAATTTACACATCATCAAGCAATACTTTATTCACAGACCTGCGATATTAGTTCTTCTTTAGCCTCCTCGTTTCACAGACTAATCGGTTGTCCAAAAATTAAGAGAATATATTTTGGTGCTTTACGTCGCAAACAAAAGTGAATAAAATAAAACGGGAAAGATGAAATGTGACTATACCATTTTCATGTGTCAGCAAATCAGTAACACCCATGTATTTTGCATCTGGTCAAAATTAAGCATAGTATAGAAAAATAATATTTGAGTTATATTAAATTGGTTCTTTCACTAGACACATCATGTTAATGGTGATCTCTTTCTTTACATACATTACTTCACTCATCCACTGGTTATCTATAGGGTGGATAAGGGCACAGAGTCTGTACTAATGCATATACATTTTCAAAGATTTAGAATAGCAGCTTTAATCACCCATATCTCCCTTATCATAATGTGCTAATCATTTAAACAACTGTCTGTAACCCAAATTCTACTATTTAGATAATAGGAGAACCCAAAACAAGATTAGTATTATTATATTGTTATGTAGTATTGTATTATTCAAATATTGGTAAGAGACAATGCCCCCTTCTCCCTTAATAGACTATAATCTAAAATCAAATGACATATTGGGCGTACATGTATATATATGCATTTTCTGGGTGCATATGCTGTGTTGAACATGTGCCAGATGTCCAATTGACAGTAGAATATCTTCCTGAAGAAGAGTATAAAATATACCTTCCGCAGGTGTGATGATGAGCTGCTTAAATACTGGGTGCACAATATAATAGCACTGGATTTCTGAATCTGTTACAATCAGTGCTATGTTACTTACGTTTACAATATCATCCTCATGACATTTCTGGGAGCTCATATAAAGGAACAATACAAAATGTACTTTGTATCTTTCATTCTTCCCAAATTTCTAACAGTCAAACAGACACAATTCAACAAAAACAATTAATAAATATGTATTTCATTGAGCTTGACTGAGTTGGCTTTGTTCACAATATATACAAAGAAAACCTGGAACAAAAACTCTCCTCAGCACCTTGGTAAAAACCATGTCCACCATGTTGACCATTTTTTAATGGGATCCATATAACCTTAAGAAATTAGAAGAGACACAAAACACATAACAACATCCCATATGTTGGTCATCCTCTACTTTATTTACTTTGGTACTCTTCATCCAAAGTAAGGATGTTCACTCTGAAAATTGTAGTCTGGACAGACCTTTTGCACAAGCTTGTAGTCAAGGCTGAAAAAAGAGATGAAGATGCAGATGACTTTGAAGGGCTTGGCACAGAGCCAGGCAGCATTAGATTGGGTGTGCTCGGTGAAGCAGGTCTGAGATGGGTCGTATAGACATGGTTTAGGCTTCTTAGAGCGGTTGGTCTTCTCGTACTCGATACGACAGTTGAAAGGCTTGATGTCTTTGGGATCAATCGTTGACTGATAAGGCTGGTGAAACTGGATCTCTGGCTGATGAAGGGTACTCTGCTGCTGAATCACCTCAAACTCCACTATCTTTGATGGTGGCACGATGCTGACGGACACGTTGCCGTGGCTCGACGAGTTGTGACGGAAGTAGACGGTGAACGTGCCATTGACGTGGTCCACGATCTTGCCTGTAACCAGCAGGTTGAACTTCAGGGTCTTGACGCTGAAGTAGAAGTCGCCCCAGCCGAAGATCTTCTTGGTCTTCATGGCGGTTTTAAGAGGAGGTTTGCGCTTGGAGTGGTAGCCTGTCTGATCCAGGAGCTGTGACTGGTTCCTGGCCCAATCATATGGGTTTGGTAAGCCAAAGATAGGTGGCTTGGGTTTCATAGGTGTGTGGTCCATAGAGGAGAATATCCTGGAGGTCTGGAATGGGGGTTTAACTCCTCCACCTGTCCCTATGTCCCCTCCTCCAGCTCCCCCATAAGGAGGCTTCAGGACAGACCCTGTTAGCTCCATGTAATCCAAAGACTTCCCAACCTGCTTTTCCAGGCCATGAACCTAGAAGAATACAGACAAAAAATGGTTAAACAGGCACTTGTTATGGAAACATTTTCATACCAAAACTGGAAAACATTGAATCTGTCATTATATTGAATAAAATAAAAGGTAATAGGGTTTGTGTAGAATTTATAGATTGACATTCACCTTTATTCAATTTATATGTATATAAAGATTAGTGACACTCAGTGAAAATACAACTTTTTAGTTCTTCTGCAATCCCTCTTCATTATCTAATAACTTGGACTATATCACCAATCAGAAGCGCTGGAAACAATATAGGTATATTAAACAAAAAAAAATTAGGGCAGGTTTAACTCTAACTTAACTACCACCTCCACCTGTTTCAATACATTATATTTAAAAGGAACAGTAGCTATGTTGATGGATAGCATAGTTTATTATTTCTTTATCAGCCCTAGTAAAGATTGCCAGACTATTAAGCCTTACTTTAAAGCAGCTTTTCAGAGAGAAAAAAAGCAGTAGTGCCCATACTCTGATGCTGCGCACTGTGGCAATTTACACCTGACTGTTTCTTTGTCGACGATATAGGTCCTAAAGGTCATTGTCACATAATAGGACAATTTCTTCCTCGTTATTGTGTCCTGGATCTTCTTTACCATCTACTGTCTCAACCGAAGCTGTTTTCACTCAAGTGTTACTGACACACGACTGACATATTTAACTCAAGACATAACGCACCATAATATTCAACATTTCCATTCTGAGATTTTTAGCTACATATATATGATATATATATATGTATTTTTTTTTTTTAATCTTTACTAACTTTTCATTTAATTCTTTAAATGCTAACTCAAGCATATCAAGTTTGGTCTAAATGAATAATATATTTGCTCTGTTGCAGAGTTTAATAGAATTAATAGCATTATTAAACTTTTTTTTTTTTTTACTCGATCGTGTGAAATACTTTATGTTTAATGCTATTCCTACACTGAAATCGAAGTTTAATCTAAGTTACCAACACTGCTTTTTAATTTAATTGTAATAACACACTGTTAAAAAAGGCAGTTTTCATTTTGGGGACCATCCAAATATCCCAAACGTAAAGGTAAAAATATTCCAGGTAAAACATGTATTCCTGTCCTTGTGAGGATATTTAAACACATGCCCCCCTTCACCCTACATAGTGGCATGTTTACAATCACATCTCTGACACCTCAGACACTTCAGACACCTGTCTATTCTTTAGACTACAGTCAGTGTACTGTCAGTAAAAGGTGACAATTCAGAGGAAAAGCCTTTATTTAAGGATGCTTTGACAGGAGGTCGACCTCGTCTTATTCCAATTCGACTCGGCCACTTTGGGGCAGACGCCTCCATACACACACTCATCAGTCAGCCAAGCTGACACCAAATTCATGTTGCCATTTGTTGCAACATTTGTCAATGTTGTTGCTAATGCCTGCCGCCATTTAATTAATTGAACTCATAGCACCCTTCCCCTGCCTGTCTTTCACGTTGCCCACATCAGAGGAATTGATGAGAGTGGAGTAATATTGATCTCTGGGCCCACAGATTAAAAAAAGAGATGGTGATGAATGACTATTGACTGGATAATGACTTCTAGAGGCCAGTTGCCACCGGACACTGATGGAAGTGAACTTGATACTTCAGACCACTTGGCTGTAGTGGTGATTACTATTAGACAAATGATCACAATCCAGTAATCACAGAAATATGAAAAAAATATATATTACTCATTCATTAGTCTTCAATAACTGCTTTATCCTGCTCAGGGTCATGTTGGATCTGGAACCCATCCCAGGAACACTGGGTGCTAGATGGGAATATGCACCCTGGACAGGTGTGCCAGTCCATTATAAGGCACCACACACACATATTCACACACATTCACAATTTAGTCTGCCCAATTCACCTACTGGAATGGTTTTTGAAGATGAGGAAAGACCCATGTAGTAATCTGAGCCAGTGGTAGTACTCGTATCAATTTAATGGTATCAATATAAATCATTTTACTTGCAAAAAGATCATTAACACACCATTACCAGCAGTGTTTTAAAAGTACACACACCTTGGCCTCTTCTTGCCAGGCCAACACCGCAGAAAATAGACATCGTCTGACGTGCCATCTGTTATGCCAAACCCTGCCCAGCTTGGCTCCTTATTACCATGACAACAAGCTCCTTCCATATACTCCGATCCCTCACCCTTGACCCTATACTGACAGATGACAAGATCCAAAAAGTCGCCCTTTGCACACAGAAAGGTTTCTCTGCCCTCCAGTAACTCATCCATCAGCATATGAACATCAGTCTCTAAATGGCATCTAACATTCTACTCGCTACGGATCAATTATGATTGCACAGCGCTGCGCATCGATTTGATTGCTGTCACAGAAGAAAGCAAGTCACGATGTACAAGATTAAATATGGGGTTTTAAACAGCCTCTTCCTACTGGACGTTTATCAGTGCAGAGAGAAGAGGTGGCAGACTGCAGCTTGCAAAAAAAATCAGATCATTTTAATTTTCAGTCCGGTCTACATGATAGTGCCTGATGACAGTTTCATGACTGAGGTTTTCTAGATGGCTTGCATTTTAGACTTGAGCAATTGCACTTTAAAAGTAGCATTTCCACCTTTTACCCAGCAGTAGATGCATCCTAAGTAATATCTATATTGGTATTGCTGTAAGGTCAGTCTACATTCATAAATAAAGTTTAATAACAATGAATCTCTCTCTCTCTCTCTCTCTCGCTTTCCCTATAGGCGAATACACCTAATAATGAGGGTAACAGTGGTCCAGTCCTTCATATCATGCCTACTCAGCACGGTTTACCCTCCCTGGGACACACATACAACTGCACATCTGCTTTTTCTCCTGACTAGCACAGATGCTGTCATATCATAATGAACTGCTGGAGGTCATTCCTGCCAACCCAGTTTAAAGTATTCTCTGCTCCAAACTAGGTTTTCCAGTAATCCCTGGGCTGCACTACAAGATTTATACCATTCTAACATCCTAAACATGAGGATGCCTAGAATAAACACTATGCACTTTCTGATTATGCTCTTGAAATCTGGGATCATACACATTTCTTGTGAATGAACACAAATTCAGGTCAAAACATGCATGACAGTTCATTTTGGCCATCATTGGTCATTTCAGGTATGACGTCTGTATTGTGCTTTCACATGACACTGTCGACTACCTCTTCAAAACTCAACACTAACAATATTTACCTAATTAAACAATCGAGGTTGTGACTGGACTGTGAGAATATTGGAGGGGTTTATGATTTGATTCGATACACCCCGAGTCATTTGATCACCTTTTTCAATACTCAGGAGTGAATCAGTCTGATCATTCTTTAATGTTGCCCAGGAACAAGGGAGGATGATCGCCTTCTATCTTTAATCAGCAGTGTTGCTGGATATCAGGCCACATGCTAACAAAGCATTTACACTCCACATTAGAGTGATGACTCAGTGCTATACCAAAAAGTAAAAGCTCTGCTAAAAATGACTCCTAAATTTGTGCAAATATGGACTTTTATGAGGAACGACCTCGACAATGACCTCAAGCAAGTCATTATGAACCGCAAGAATAAACACAGACAAATGTACCGTATACAGCGGCCGACAAAAGCAGAGCTCAATTACAAACACGTGAAGTTTTTGGTTTTGATTGTTTTACGTTGCCAAATTGTTCACTTCAGTATCATCTACATAGAAAGGAAATTGCAGCAATAAATCCTTGCACTAGGCTGAACCAAGCTTTGTTGTTAGTCACTTTTCAACAACATGCCTCTACAACTCGGAAGGAAGCAATATTAAACTCAAACCTTCTGACTTTTACAACAGCAATATAAAAAAAAGCACTCTGATTTACAACAGTGTCTCTGCTTTCAATACATCTCCCTCTCTCTCATACTCTACAAGGAAATAATGGCCTACTGAGCCAAGCACACGATGGAATGATCTTCAACAGTGAGCTATGTATACATATGTAGGTTTCAAAGAATTTAATACAAAGACAATTTGATTATGGTACGTCTGAGAAGGTTCATAGGAGGAAAATACCATTATTGAGGATGAGAGTGGAGAAGGGGGAAGAGACAGCATTCCTGCTTCTGAGCACAAGGGCCATTAATAATCGCTAACTTCATCTAAGCTTCTTAAGACAGTTCTCGGTGGAAGTGAAAGTTGGAGAATACGGCACCAGAGGAGGAACTTAGTTCTGTGGATCAGACTCACTACTCACTGAAGCACACAGAGGATTCATGGGTTTCACTGAAGTACAACCGCTTTATATCGATGGAGCGCGCTGAGATCAATGGCTACCATGTTAGGTTGATCCAGTAATATTATCGCACCCTCTCTTGGCACGCAGAGAAGACAGTGCTTACTTTCAGTAATGAAAAAAAAAAGCAAAGACAAGAAACCCTGACTGAAATAGCGCACTAGAACAAGGGCAGCTCCTTAATTGTTGTTGTTTTGCCATCTTAATCTTTTCTTTCAGTAAAAAAAGAACATTAGGAAGGGCATTTGGAAAATGAGAGGGTGCGCTGAGAAAGAAGAATGTGCACTGCCATTTCTCACCTACACACTCTCTCTCATTCCATTTGTGTGTGTCCAGTGTTGTGCCTACGCGGACAAGTTGCTTCTCCCAGGGGAATGATAGGAGTATGAGTGCCTCGTTCTCCCTCTCTCTCTGGCTCACTGGCCGCCTGTTCCTTCCTCTAATAATTGGAGTTTTATTTCCCACAATCAATTCATTTCAGCTCAGCCTCGAACACATTGATCCTCTGTCACTGACACCACACATACGGCCGATACACACACACCGCCCACAACTAGGACTGGACAACACAATATGGATACATTTGCAGTGTGCCTGAACACTGAAAAGCATTTTTGCTATCTTAAATACATTATTATCTGCAGAATTTGGTGTCTAAGATTGCAAAAAGTTTGAAATAATGTTATCTTTGGTATACAGCTACTCAATTTTCCTTGTTGGCCCTTTTCAACTAGGTGTTTGGGGCCAAAATACGCAATCTAAGACTGGACCTGTTGGACAATTGTGTGAGTGCACAATGTGGAGTACACAGTTGTAAGAATACAACACATATGATAATGATAATGTTTTTTTATTTTATTTTGCCACTTTATGAAATACATTTACATGCAGTACTAAACAACAGTTACACTTGCTTATCACGTCATGTCCTGGGCATTCATGATGTATGCCAATTGGTGCAAACAGTACAGTCCCACTGTAAATATATAGTGAGTAATAATGCAGCATAAAGGAACTTCATGTTATCAATTTCTCGCATCTGAAGGATGAGAGAAATATACTGTCTACTCTGGTAATGGCAGGTTTAATAGCCTGATATACCATCTTTTCATATTTTTCTCATGATAAATATTATCATAGCATTCTCACTACTGCCATTGGCACTATTTATCTTGTTATGCGAAATGAAAAAAAGGGGTCAAATAAGATAATCCATTATTGGTAATGGATGTGTTGATTTTGGCCTGTTCCCAACGGACAGAGCTTTAAATATTGAAAAGCACACATCAGGTATAACCTTGGCCTTATAGTGGTATTGGGAAATGAGACGGCTAGAGGTACTACTTACATGTACCAATTAAATATTCTGACAAAAATGAGCACAGTGCAGATGTATATAATAAAAAGGTTAGGAAACAATGCCTAAAAACACATATATATATTCTTTTTTAATTAATGTAACTATACAGATAAAACTCCTGAAATGGACAATATTCCAATTCCAATATTTTTATGTGGATTCACACATCAAGCCCTCTGTCCAGTGGAGATTAAAACTTAACAAAATGTTAAATGAATAATGATACCTACAAGGAAGTTGCATTTGTCAGTTAATTAGTTAACTTGATCTATTTAAATTAATTTAAAATTAATCCTATGATTGGAAACAAATGACTTATGAATGAATAGCAAATCCAATTTAGTCATAAACATACTGGGATAGAATCAAAGCTTGATAACAAGTTTAAAGCTGCTATTTTTTTTTGTAAATAGTTAATCAGTATAGAAATAATATTATACCCAATAATAATGTCTATTTTATCACAGGTCATTTAAATGTACAGCCAGTAGGTTCCATTTATTTCAGTGCAGATTAACATAATTAGCACACATATATACAATGCAAAAATGATGACTATCTTTATTAGATATCTTTACAAATAAATATATCTTGAACATAGGTGTCATGGTTAGACTGGAGTCAACTCAGGACTCAGTTTGTTGGATTAACTAACGTTGCTTACTATAAACTGCAATTGCATCCTTCTCTACCTAACAGGAGACAGAATAGTTGGCCGATCAAATGAATGCAGTGGAAGATTTCAACTGGCATCAAGCACTCGTCTGTCAAGTGCAGATTACTAGCAAACAACAACAGCAAATTCACCAGCCAAATGCTTAGATAGAGCAACATAGACCTTTACCTCCACTCCCATCTTGCACAAGAGGACCTATAAGAGTTTTTGCAGCATGTTTCAGCATGTTGCAGAGTGTTTTCAACCTGACTGCTCACATGAAGAAAAGGAAACGGGAAAGCAAATTCCTCACAGTGACTCAAGGCACATGCCATGCAGCTGAATATGCACTTGAGTTCTGGACGGGCAGTGGATAGAACAAATCCATGATGAAAGCAGTGTTTTTTCAAGGACTCAACAAAGAAATGCTCAAGATGCTGCAGTGATGACACATCACTGAACTCACTGTTAAATCTAGCAATCGGCAGGATCATCTCATTTGAAACCAACAAATCTCAAGCACATTCACGCAATGTCCATCGAGCCGAATCATTCTGAACCCAAGTCGAAGACAAAGTAAAGCTTGTTTCTACTGAAGAACACATTGTCTCCAACTGCACCATTCTTAAAGCTGCCGTGAAAAGACAACCAACACCATCCAGTGAGTTCTATTCAATTTATATCTAATCAGTCACTTACCATCCATGTTTGGATAAAGTACTCCATCATGTTTTTGCTTTCTCAGAGCTGTTTTTTTCAGAATACCTACTAGACCACTACAACGTCCCCTCAGTATCCAAGCCATCAATCAGGGAACCATTGGTAATGGAAATATCACCCTGTGCACCACCCTTTTTACATTATCCTAGGGTTTCCCCGGATGCAATTGCAAGACCTACAGATTTCATGACAAGTTACTGCATCCAGTATTGCCTTAGGCTACCTTCTCTGTTGCCTCACTTATGTGGAGAGTCCAGAACCTCATCTCAATTCCTCCCTGCCTCATGAATACCAAGAACTTAAGCAAGGCCAAAGCCAGTAGCTTACCCCCTCACAGACCCCATAACTGTGCCATCAAGTTTTCACCTGGAACCATCCCTCAATGCAATGATTTGTACACACTATATCACAAGGAACAACAGTCTATAAAGGAGTATGTACAAGAAGCTCTGCAACAAGGGTATATCTGGCCATTTACCTCACCTGCATAGACAGGTTCTTCTTTGTGAAGAAAAAGCAGAGGTTTTGCCACCTTTGATTGACTATTATGGCCTGAACCGGATTGAACACAAGTACCATGCCCTCTGCATTGGAACAACTGCTAGAAGCCAAAGTCTTTACTAATCTTGACCTGTGCAGTGCATACAACCTAGCGTGTGTAAGAGAAGAGGATGAGTGGTAAACAAAATTCAGCTGCTCTAATGGCTACTATGAGTACTGTGTCATGATTTATAAGCTATATTGTGCACAAGCACAATTCCAATGTTCGTCAACAATATGTTCAAAGACACAGTGGGCAAATTAATGTCCAAGTTGGATGTCATGTTGTCCATGTCAGATAAGTCTTGTCTCAAATACTCAGCTTTTTGTCCTAGCTGAGAAATGTTAATTTCATGTCCCTACATTCTTGTTCCTGGGATATGTGACTGGAACCCAGGGGGTCAGCATTTGCCAGAGAAAAGTAGCAGGTAGCAGTAGTGACCCTGTGGCCCACTCCCAGTACCATCAAAGATCTCTGGGATTTGCTTCCAGGGCTTCATTGCCATAGCATCTCTCCTCACCTCACTTCTAAAGAATGGGCATAAAAACTCAGATGGATCCAAGTTGCCAAAAAGCCTTCACCAAACTCAAGAGGACCCTCAATACTGCACCAATGGTTCAGAACCCAGAACTTTCCATTGTAGAGTTTGATGTCTTTAAGATAGGGGTCTTATACATAGCTATCTTGTCCTAGAAGTTTAGAAAAAATCTAAACTGCACCCTGCTGGGTTAGGGTTATTATGATATCAGCAGTTGAGAGTTGCTGGCTGTTAAATTAGACCTCTGAGAATGAAGGCATGGTTGGAATGGACCATACACCATTCATCATCTTCACAAGAATGGCTAAGCTAAATGGGTCGTCTTCTTCATCTGCTTCCAGTTCACTCTCTTTTATCAACCAGACATAAAGAAACACAAAAGCTCTTTCTTGCCTATACAATGTTGAGCATATTACATCTAACCCAGAACTCATCTTACCCCCATCATGTTACCTTCATGCCATAACTTTAAATGTAGATCAGGAGATCACTTGCTCCCAAGTCGCTAAAATCCTTGCTGCATGTTCTCCAGGACTTATTTTCATACTCTCAGCAGTAAACTGATCTCATGGGCTCACAGCTCCATGGACACAGGTCATACCGGCACCCACGGAACCTACATCCTGATAAAAGTCAGATACTGTTGGCTGGGAATGTTAAGGAACATCCACATCCTAAAGAATATTAATTTTTTTTTTACTTTGTTTTTGTGACCTTGATATCTTATCACCTGACCATAGGCTGTACCTGTACTTGAGTCCTTTTAACCTGCCTCAGCAAGAGGCAGGTTATACTGACAATTAGGCACATTCAACTAATCTTTCTCTTTGGTAGATATAAGAAAAATAGATTATTAAGCATATTTACTTATTTCAAGCTTGAAATAAGACCATTTTAAGCTTGATAATAAATATGTCAAAATGAATGAAGAATTAATGTATTTATTGTATAACAGTATCATACTGAAAAGAACATTAGATATCTTCACTCAGTAAGATCTCATTGCTTGTGTGTTTATTAAAAGGAAGGTGGTAGATAGAAAATATTACACTGCACATATGTTTTAAGTATACTGCTGCTGGAGGAAATGTATCACACATAACAAAAGGATGATTGCAATATTACAAACATAGAAAAGCTAAAGATCAACCTCCATAAGCCACCAAAACTCTTCAGATCAGCCACAGATTACCAGTTGTCTCAAATAAAATCTTTTCATATATGTTTATATAAGATGTAGTATCATAGTCTGCATTTCTCTATCATGTACAAGCACTGCATTTTATATTGTATCATTAATATTGATCACTTTTGTCACTGATAGCTATTTGTGGGCGAAATGCCTTTTTAAAGCTCTAGCACTTTCCTTAATAGTTGCTTTTTGGGATTTATTGTATAAAGTGAAACAAAACACTGGAGACAATAAAATTAATAAAAAATAAATGTCCTTTTAATTTGGGACTGAGAACAAAATGCAGCCAGTGACTCAGGATACACAAATCACAAGAATTATTTCAACAGCTGGAGATGAGGAAAAAAGAAAATGAATATTGCTTGAATGTAGTCATCAGTTTCAATTTACGTCTTTCTACAACATCTGTATTACAATCACTGCTGTTAAGACAGAGCCTGAGAAACTGAGTTATTTCTATTTTTTTCTACAATTATTATGAAAAGAAACTTTTCTTATGAAACTGGATGTCTGTAACTGACATTTAATTATGAGAAGCAAATACAGCCCAGGGGGGAAAGAGATAAACCACTGGAGAGAGAGAGAGACAGAGAGAGAGAGAGAAAAAGAGAGAGAGAGAAAAAGAGATGATTTTGCTGTGCAATGGTGTCAATGGTTTATCAGAAAAAAATGGAAGCGAAGGACAGAGTTAGGGAGTATCAGAGAACCGAGCAATAGAACGGCGACTGATAATGACACTGGAGAGCGAGGATGTATAAAAGGAAAAGACATGAGAACAAGGAAAAAAAAAGAAAAGACAAAGTGAAAGACTGATTGAAGTACTGCCCCAGATGAAGCACAGCTCCTTAATTGTTGCTGTCATGCATTCCTCATCTTTTTTTTTTTTTTAGTATAAAAAGTGAGAGGGAAAGGGCATTTGTTAAATGAGGGGGGTGCGATGAATGAGAAAAATGTGTGCTGTCATTTCTCGTTATTGGTTCTGAAAGGAAAGAGTCTCATTAAAATGAGCCTGTTGTTGTGGCTCTTGTCATAACACGGGGCTAAAGAGACAAACAGCCCCAAACGCTCTAATGATGCTAGCAGTCAAGCAGCAGCAGACTCATTGGATTTATGACAAAATCTATGTTTTTTTTTGTTTTGTTGTTTTTTGTACTACTGCTGCGTTTTACACACCAAATGAGTTCATGTCTCAAAATCCTATAAATCACTGCTTCAACCCAAACTATCACATAATCACAAATTATAATTGTACAATTAATTACTATACAGTGTTGTCCAGTCAGCAGTTTTTCTAAGTGTAATATTTTTCAGAAAGCATAAAAGTATATTTAATTACAGCATTGTTTATTCAGTGGTAGACGAAGTACCCAAACCATGTACTTGAGTAGAAGTACAGATACCCACGGCAAAATATTACTCCAGTAAAAGTAAAAGTCTTCTGTTTAGATTTTCATTAGAGTAAAAGTACAAAAGTATTTACCTTCAAATGTACTTAAGTATCAAAAGTAAAAGTATTATGGGGTGTGTAGAACGGCAGGGGTGGGCGGGGCTTAACTTCAACAGCCAATAGCTGTCTAGATCCCGCTAAAGCGTAAAAATAAGTCCAAAAGTTTTGCGCAGCAAAAAAGGAAATCCACGCACCAAAAAGCAAAATCCATAACCGGATCTAAAGTTTTGTGCACCAGAAACTAAAAGTCACTTAAATAGGGCCAGGGGAGCTGTGACAAGTTTGAATTTTCTTCCATTTTCTTTCCCGCTGGCACTCGATGCTGCTGCTGTAATGTGATTGGTGTGATTACGCCTCTTTCATTTTGAAATGTTACATATTTTATGCATGCATGAGACAAAAGTAACGATAGATTTTTCATAATGTAGTGGAGTAAAAAGTAAGATATTTTACTTTCAAATGTAGTGAAGTTAAAGTAAAAGTCCCCCAAAATAAAAATACTCCAGTAAAGTACAGATACACAAAAGAACTACTTAAGTACAGTAACGAATTACATTTACTTTGTTACTGTCCACCACTGATAGTGATTCTGTTTTAAATTCTGTTCAATAGCATCTATAAGACATTTGCATAGCCCCACTGGTTTCAACTGTATTTAATAAAACTTTTGTGTGTCCACAATTTATTAATGCATGGGAATATTATCCTAATTTGTGGCCACATGTCTAGAGGGTGTGACAACGAGATCATTATGTCACTACATTGTGGCCTCAGAATAATAAAACAAGGCCACGTATTAAGCCGTGATCACCATTTTGTGTACCCAGCCTGGTGTGCATGTACAGTATATACAGGATTTTAGGCAAATCAATACGTTTTGGGGGAAAAACATTTAAATGTACTGTTTATTGTTTAGTATTTTAACCCAGAGCTAGAGAATCACATTTGTGAAGGGGCACCACTTTTTGTTTATTTTGGTTTAGACACAGACACTCCAGTCAATGTTAAGGAAAATGTTGAACAGACGATCACACATCGCTACATTGGTTCCCAGCCTCAGAGGACAGGACAACAGAGTGAAAAAAACATATAAACATTTACATGAGGGCAACATCTCAGCTATAGTCAGCAAAAACCTGCAAAACTTTGTCTGATTGTATTTACAAAAAAATAAATAAATTTAACAAATAATCATAACATTCATGTACTTCAAATGTACGTGAGGTACTTCATGTAAGACTAAACACACTCCTCTAACATCTAGCATCGATTTTAGCCTAACTATTGAGATTGAAAGTAAATGGAGACAAACTTTTCTGTACTCCATGTAGATCATAAACTGTAAAATATAAAAATTAAAATCATTAAAATCATTTGAGAAATGTAAACATTACGGCTCTTTTTGTTTAGGTCTTCAGGCAAGCTGTTTCAGACAGAGTGAAAAGACACCTGTAGTATTAAATCCATGTGATATTTAAATCTATGCAAGAATAAAGACTGTGACAGACATGTCATTAAGACCCCAGGAAGCTGTACTAACTTGTGGGAAATTGCACTATGTCTCCTTAAATCATAAGAAGCCGTTTAAAAGTTTAAAAGTTGAACAAAAAAACAAACAAGAGTTTAATATAATTTTATATTCAAGAATAACAAGTAGAGATCCTAACAATACTACATTAAATATTTTTCTAGTTATTATACATATAAATACATTATAAAAAAAAACCCTTCCACAATTTGGATTCTGCATAAGAAAACATTGCATGTATAAATTAGGTTCCAGTTTTGCTGGAAATTGTACTTAAATGTGGCCTACATTCGACAAACCTCTGGCTTTCCTTCAGATCTCTATCATGTGATCATGTCAATTTTATGTAATCCAGTAACTTTACCTTGCTATGAAAATGTGACTCTTTAAAGATTAGTTTACCAAATTGACATACATGGATGCACACATGAAAATTTTGAGATTTTGGCTG
>JAOVVF010000017.1:10451302-10465259 GCA_028565595.1 Duopalatinus emarginatus | reverse complement strand
CACACACACACACACACACACACACACACACACACACATATATATATATATATATATATATATATATATATATACATTCAATATATGGCAAAAACTCTGACCTTTTAAACAAAGCATAACATGGTCAATATCACACATTTGCTCACAGTTCCTAAAAATAGTGCATTTTTTTTACTCTCAGACCTTCAGTTTATTTCCAATTTCAAATAAAATTTTTTCCAGATTTTCACTTTGGTTTCAGACTTTTGGACACCACTGTATACACAAAGTTTTGTCAAGCTTATTATTTCTTACTTTCTATGTACTTACTATTTATTTATTATTTTTCTTTTATTAATTATTATGTACTTATTAGCCTTGTGTCAATAAACAATATTACCAAACATCGTGATAATTTAAATCCATGACGATATCATGCCATTTAAGTGCTTTTTCTATCACCAGCATAAACTGCATAAAGTAAATGCCTACAGCTTTCACATGCTGTCAGTGGAGTCCTGCACAAGTTGCACTCTGCTGCTACAGTTTACTCAGCCTTAAGCCACTCATAGTGCAAGTTCAACTGGTTTTGCTGCATTTTATGTAAAAGCGCATGAATGCTCACGTGAGGCTGTTTGTTTTATAACATGATACTTTGGTTTATTACAATAAGTCTGGAGACTATTATTGTTTAGCTAAATTTACATTATCGCTGAGGCCTAGTACTTATTATACTATCTTCTTCCACTTTTTAAATAGAGAATTTATATCATATATAAGATATTTGTTGTTATATCTGGATTATCTGCTGGATACATTAATTAGCTTCTAGGTTCAATAAACAACAAACCTTCCTGGGTTTCGAATACAGATATAGATTGGAGCACCAAACAACTATAAATAGTGGCATTGCATTACACTTCTTTTTCAAATTTTATAAGTGAGAGGCATTGATCAGTGATTTTCAAACGGAATAATTAAAATTACTTTTTGAAAGACATGATAATATGCTGTAATACATTTTTACATGCAATTTCTGTACATATAGAATTCAGTGGATAAAATAATTATAAATGTATAGTTTTTAATTAAATATTATTTAATTAATTGGTAATTATTTGGTAATTGGTAATTATTTGTGTGTTTTATAAAAATCATTTCCTTTTTTAAAATTACATTTTTACACAATGTTTCATTTGATTGATCCATTTCAAAATGTTAAATCTCAAGCCTTAATGATGTATGAAGGTTTTAAATATTTACAATTGTTAGTCTTTAGTAATTATTTCATTTTTTAATGTGAATTTGTTGCTTCTTTATAATTTCTAGATTGTGAAAGTTGAGTAAAAGCTTTGAATGCCAAAAAAAATGTATTTGTCTGTCAGACTTTTGAAAGTGAGTTCAAAGTATTTTAGTAGTTTTAATAGGTCACAGTAATAAATTAAAATGAACAGACTTCACTGGCATTTAAGCCATATAACAACAATGTCAACCCTGTTAACACTGTGGCAACCTTGTTTAATCACTGTCAACCCTGTTATTTACAAATATTTAAAAAAAGTAAAATAGTTTATCAATATTGACAAAATTTATTTATGCACTAAAAATTGTAGAGGAATATTAAATAAGCTGCCAGCATATTTCTTGATAATATCCAAACAAATTTAATTCAATTTTATCTAAAAATTAAGAGACCCATGTGTGTGCTCTTTTTATGCAAAGACAATACTTTTATGAAAAATAGCTTCTGATAAATTTTGTAGTTTGTTCAATAATGTTATTTACTTGGGGACCAATAAAGGAATATAAAAAGTGTTTCTTATGCTACTAATTCATTGAAAAATATTCCTTTCATATAGCTGTATGTCCATAACAGGGTAGGCATACAAACCTGAAAAAACTTTTTCAATTTTAAATGTATTTTAATTGTTTAACATGCTGAGATGGCACGCTAGGTTTATCTAATAATTTAATGTGTCTTATTTAATGTGTAAGCAGAAATATCAAAATATGAAACTTTTTTTTACATTTTTATAAACCATTTTAAAAATGGTAAACCTAAGCTTTATCCCCATTCTGAAATCTTAACTAGCCAGACAGTGAGTCTTCTTTTTTGTAGTGTACAGCATGAGATTTTAAATCTTAAGAGTATGCTATAAATGAATTGTGTTAAAGGCTGTTAAGTTGAGAGTATTCTTCTAGTCTCTTTTTCACCATGCCTACTTCAGTCAAAAGGTGCAGGTTCTTTGCTGAAAATTGGGGGTAGATCTTTCGCTTACAGAGCCTCACATTTATAGAACTGTCTTTCAAATAGTGTTCAGGACAAATAAAATGAAATATGTACATGACAAAGCAATGTCAGTGAATATAAAAATATATAATGTCAAATAAATGACTGCATAAACATTTGACCATTTTAAAGTGACTGACCTAATTCAACAGAGGTTTAGCTAATTGGTGCTAGTAGTCTTACAAATAGTGGAGAGAAAATATAAATCCATCATTAAGAAATGGATAGAATATGGCACATGAGTAAATCTGCCAAAAGTAGGCTTGGGAATGCTTCTTTTAAGCAGGACCTGGAAGACTGTTAAAGGCAGAGGCTAAAATAAATGGTGTAAAGACGATAAGGTAATGTTCTGTAGTGGCCGTGTCAAAGCCCAGACCTCAATCCAATAGAGAATTTGTGGCTGGATTGTTCACACCCGATCCCTGTGCAACCTGACAGACCTTGCACGGTTTTTCAAAGAGGAATGGAGCAGAATTGCAGCGTCCAGATGTGCAAACCTGACTAAGACATAACCACACAGTGCTCTGATTGCGGCCAAAGGTGCATCTACTAAATACTATGTTAAGACTAAACTAGTTTTGAAGTATCTATGCAATCACTTATTTTACAGTATACATTTTTTTAAAATTGACATTACATTGTTTTCACTTTGAGAGTTTTTTTTTGGTAAGTTCTTATCCAAAAAGTGTAATTATATAGACCATGATTCTATTTATAATAGAAATAATAATAAAAAATACCACAGGGTGATTCCAGGCTGATATCTTGATAAATAAATAATATCGTTAAACAGTAGCATCATTTTTAAATGACCTCACACGTTACTTAAAAACCGCTTGTGTCAGGTCCTTTGACTTTACAAAATAGTGCCACACTTCAGCATTTTCCTAACATGACTGTGAGCACCGCAGTGTGACGCTCACTCGCACCATGACTCACTGCTGTGTCTCTCAATGAAGTGAAACCTGGACCGATGTTTAAGCATGCAAAAATGCTTATGCATAAAGAAATCTATTCTTGCCATCATCTATAATTACTGATAAATTGGATTGCTCTTTAAAAATGT
The DNA here is from genome assembly GCA_028565595.1 of Duopalatinus emarginatus. NCBI lineage: Eukaryota > Metazoa > Chordata > Actinopteri > Siluriformes > Pimelodidae > Duopalatinus > Duopalatinus emarginatus. Next base: position 10,461,924 of record JAOVVF010000017.1, on the reverse strand, counting down.
CAGATTGCTTCTTTACAGCAGTTGCTGTAAACATTATGTGCTGATTTATCAAAAAGTAGGTCTCACCTCATCATCTTATGCCATACTAAAAACTATTAATCGATATTCTGAATGGCAACGATTCCTAGGCAAGAATACATGGTGAAAATCCAATAGCTTCTCATTAAGGCACAGCATTGTGGTGTAGAAAAGAAATATCAGTTAGGGTTATGCTTTCCACTCGCAGCCGATAAATGTAAAGGTTTTAGAAAGAGCCAAGATCAGCTCAACCTCCGAAGCAATCATGAGGGACTGTTAAAATGCTAAACAATGAAACATGAACCACATCACTGATAGGTCACTGGGAGAAGAGAAATCATTATATATTGTGAAGAAGAACTCAATTGTTTCCAGGATGTTCATTTGAACAAGTGCTGGACTGGTATAGGTAATACAATACACTGAACTCTCTGATAATTCATGGGTTATGATACTATTATTATCATCCTACCACTGTACTGTTAATATCTGGTCCTAATAATATAATGTATAAAAATCATTTGATTCTGAACAGAACATTTTACATTTTACCATCGCCATCCTTGTGCTCTATTTATGTAAAAGTCGTAGACCAGTAACATGTTTGAATTACATGATTCCTAACATATTTGAATAACATAAATTACATTTATTTACATTTCTTACCTGCAATGGTAAATAGTGTGGTATATATTTCCTATATAAATGTTTGGAAGAATCCTGTTGTATGATTTCAGGCACCCTTAAACTGGACTATACCATTTGTTAACCTTTGTTTAATGTTTAATACACTTTTTTATTTTTAGAGTTTCTGAATGAGGTTGTTGGAATCTGTTTATAGATAAATCCTAACGTTAGCAACTGTTCAACTTTAGCCTTAAGATACACTTTCGCTAACTAATATGAGCTAGCTTAAACTAATATTTGCCTTACCTAACATTAGCTAACTAATGTTAGCTAGCTGAGAGTGTGACTTTTCATTTTCAATGTTAGTACTGTAAATATATAAAATGATAAATGATACAAATGATATAAAATGTCACGTTACTCAGTGTAAGCTAATGGTAGTGCTAGTCTTAAGCAGAGACAATAGAGGATTAGTTGTTATAGAGATACATACTGAGATCGATCTAGAGTTTATTATTTTGTGGTGTGTGGTTTAGTTATTCTTTTTCCTTTTTGATTTTATAATGGACTTCTTTGTTTTTAATCAGGAATTCAGGAGTTGTGCTGGGTTGAATAATTGAACTATATAAAAATCCATGTGTGTGGAAGACTGAGTAATTCTTATGTTGAATGAGAGGCTGTGGAATGTTAATTTATTTTTGCTATTACATTATTTTCATAAAAATTAAAACGTCTTTTGATCTACACATTTAATGTTAGTCAGAAACAGGCCTAGATGCTGTGTTGTAGTAACATATCAGCCTACCTCTTTGGAATGTTGATAGTGTCTTTAGCCCTGTACAACATTGTGTGGGTATGCGTTTGAGTAGAAATTATGGGCTGTGGTTATGTGTGTGTTTGGGTCTGGCTTGCTGGTGGTTTTGATCCAGAATACTTCCTTGGTCACCCCTGACTAAAAACTGTTGTGTGCTATGTGGCCCATGAGCTGGTGTAATGGATTTGATTTATCATCATCTACAGATTGCAGACATTATGATAAACAAGAAAGATACTATAAGGCCAGTAAGAATTCAGTTCACTAAAGCACGTGCTTGTGCTGTACTGGGCTTTACAGTCTGGGGAAAAAGTTGAGCATGTAATTGTTACTGTAAAATTAGTACTTTGCATAAGGAATTCTGTGTATTCATATAATATAGTTACATATAGTATACATATAATATAGGTAATAGAGATATACGTCTATATTTGTTTTAGAACAGCTGACAATTAATAATACTGTAAATGAGCCTTTAAGCCAAAACAGCCAAGTAATGGTGATGTCATAGGAAGCCACCTAGGCTAACATTTTCAGTGATCCATGATTTACAAAAAAAAAGCAAACAAAAAAACTGTTAAAGGCATTTTCCAAACAATGCAATCATGCAGTACATTATCCATCTATAGAGTATATCCAGCACAGATACAGTATATCTGTTCCGAATAGGCCCCTATGAATCATACCATTTACACCAAAGAATTAATCTTAGAGTGTAGCTCCTCTATAAGTAGCAGTCAGATTTCCCAGCTAAACTGCGATTAGGTCATTGAACAGGTGCTTAAATCTAATCAGTAAAGTGGTGGAATAAGATACCTGAGTCTGGATTAATGTAATCCAGGATCATCTTCATTTCCTCTGTACTGCCCAGAGAGTGCATAAAGTGATCTATTGCAATATAATTCCATCATTTCCATCAGTGAGCAACAGGAATGTCTGTAAAGCAGGAGAAGTGTCAGCTGACTGATCTGAAACCATTAGGAGAACGTTATGAGCAGGCGTTTTAAGATGCAGACGAGGAGATGTGCACAGCTTGACTAAACAAGATCAACAGGATTAAACTGTTTTTACACTCTAGGATAAAACATGAGATAACAGACCTGATTCTCAAGACAGAGCCTGGTACTGTAATATACCTTCGTTTAACATGATCAAACCATACTGTCAGAAATCTTAATCTTTAAAACTCATGACTGTTTACTTCATTTCATGCTGTGGTTGTATTCTTGAAAAGTTACTTTTATCCCCACTCACAGAACCTGCCTGATGCTCTACATCTGCTTTTGTCCACTGAAAATCACTCACTGCTGCTGAGCATAGCCTAAAGATTGCCATGAGATTGCTGTGGATGGTAGCACACTGATACCATTATGATTACAGTGGATGGTCCCATTTGGACACCCTAAAGATGGAACATAAGATAAACAACACAGTGGATATAAAAGTCTTTAGCCTTATTTAAATTACAGTTTTTTTCTTTCTTTCTTTTTTTTCTTAAAAAAAAAAGAAATTAAGTTAAATTGTGTCGAGAACCTTTTTCACATTTAGTCTGAAATTGCAACAAATAAAAATCAAGTGGCAAACAACCAGAAATGTTTTGGGGAAAAATCAGAAAAGTGTGAAACTTTAAATACTTAGTCAGCATATATCACGTATGGGGTTCCTGGATGCGAGAGGGAGTCATGTGACTACATGTGCGCAAGCTGCGCTCTCTAACTAATTGTATAAACTATAAAAGCCCGGTGTTTCCACATGCACGTTGCAGCTCATTAGATTAGATTTATATATGGATAACCAGTCTCGGGCTCTGACCCTGCCTGGGTCCCTGTTTACCCTGCCAACTCTGTGTTGGAGTCTGTTCTTGCCCTGTTCATCTTTTCTGTTTGTTCAGTTTATTCCTGGTTTGGTTTCGGTTTATATTTGTTTGTTGTTTTGTGATTATTTAACATTCGCTGTGCTGTTATCCTTCCCCAGATTGTTTACTGTGCACTCACCTACCCTGACATCCCCCACATAAGTATAAACACCATTTTATAATTGGGAAAGTGTCTTCAGAAGTTGGCACAATACCAAAACAGATGTTTGGTACAAAAGAACATCATTCCCACAGTGAAGCATGGTGGTGGCAGCATAATGATTTGGGGCTGTTTTTCTTTAGCTGGAACAGGATGGAGAGAATAATAAATAGCTCCAAGTACTAGTCAAAAACTTGTTTAAAAAAAAAATCAAGGCTTCAGAATGGTCCAGCCTAAATTTCATTGAATATGTGTAGGATGTCCTGAGGAGGGGGAGATGCCAAGGTAATATAAAAGAGTAAGAATGCTTTTGCAGGCAAGATGCACCAAAGTGACCGACTCTAACCCAAAACATTTGAATGCTGTAATAAAATCTAAGGGTGGTTCAACTAAGTACTTTTTTTAGATGTGTGTACACTTATGTAACCAGGTTATTGTACATTTTTTTATTTTTACCCCAACCCCACCCCCAAAAATCATACTTATTTGATTTTTGCTTTTAATTTATGAGTTATTTAATAATAATTTTACAATAAATGTAGAAAGTTTCTGACATGTTTTATCTTCTTCTTGTTTCTTGTAGATATTTAATATCCACTGTATAAGCACAAGCTTTAAATCACTATGGCAATCATAAAAAAAACCCTGATGATCCCTTTTGACTTTCTTTTGTGTGTCACAGAAAATGTTAAAGCATATTTAAATTATTGCTTTGTTGTTGTGTAAAAGTGGTGTGTAGTAACAAGTTAGAGATGCGTGGTGGTTGGAGTTTACTTTCCACATTTTTACTGTACAAAGTTCAGAAAACTACAAGCTTTCATTTAATTTTTGCACACATTTTAAATATTACATTTAAAGCTGTCATTCTGTCATGAAACATCTGCTACATATTGATTTTCTTTTCTTTTAGGACACCATGCCATAAAAAAAGAAATAAGCATACCCATGAGAACTAAGTCCGTTATTATTTATACATAGCCTACAGCCATTACCGCAGCTGCCTCTGTTCAAACTACAGTCTTATCTACCTCATCTGCTTTTGGGTAAAGGCCAATCTAGTTTAGTTTAGAAAATTAATTAGAAAAATATAATAATTTCTACATTGTTTTGGGTATATGTTTATGTTTTCCTACAGTTGGGTTGTATATGTTCTAGTTTAACTAAATTTACTACAGTTTGTTCTATACAAGGACAATGACAATAATAAATTCTACCCTATTCTTACAGACAAAATACTTCGGTCAAACTTGGCCAATACCTCTTGACCTTGCTAGGCAGTATGACAGCATAGCTTGCTTGACCTCCGCATCTGTGCTGGCGAGGCACCACGAGTCGAAGTGGAATAACAGATATTTTCTCATTATTATACCACAAACGTATAATTAGAAAATATAAAATTATACAAATTTACAACTAACAAGTGTTTAAAAAAAGGTATATTAAAAACACATATAAACTGTAAGTGGCATTAAATTGAACTGTGTGCCATCATGAATCTAAATTACTTAAAATTCCATCTCTGATTTAAAAGTAATATTTTTAGCTTTACAAATGTTTTGGGAAACCCACCCCTGTACTTTTGTCCTTATAGCTCTGGGGGTCTCCAGTTACTTCAGTTTAACATGTTATCTCCATGTCAGTATGGGTTTCCACATGGTACTGTGGTTACATCTCACCTCCTAAAGACATCAGTAGGTGAACTGGCAACACAAAATTGCCTCTACATGTATGAGACTCGAGTGTTTTGAAGCATTTCAAGCACTTTAACCAAGATTGCAAGTAATTGCTAAAGACGGATGAATGAATGGATGTACAAGGCTAATAAAATATATCATATTGCAATAAATTCTGTTTCCAAAAACACACAGAGTGTCTCAGCAGAAAATGTAATCAGGCTTAAACCGGTTATTTAAAAGCATATCTATAAAATGATTAAACTTATGTAAGTACAGTTGTATGTAAAATAAGAAAACAAACTGGAAAAGTAATCACACCTCAAAGAGTCAACATAAGTTGTGTGTCCGTCTGCAACACTGCACAATCCAGCATAAAGACTTTTACAGATACACCCACAGAGAAACTTACTATTACTTATCTACCAATTTCTTTAATGACTTTTTGAATAAGTTGTAATTGTAATAGATTAAATAAAGTAATTTTTTTAACTTGTTTTGGAGTAAATCTATAAAGACAGCTATGTAGTTTTGCCTTGATTTATTTTATTTTTAATCATTTTTTGGAAAAAAATTGCCTCCTAATTTCTTTTCTTAGTACAGCAATACACATTTCACGTTCTATAATAATGTAAACTGCTAACATTACAGATCAGTTAGCAGGCAGAAAATGCTTTTGAATGGAGCTGTCACAAACTGTTTTTACACTGAGTGGTTCTGATCTCATCATCATCATCATCATCATCATCATCATCACCACTATTACTTGGTAATTTGTGTTACTCACCTTCGCTTCTGTTAGAATTGCTTGTATGGAATCACAAGAACATAAAAACAATATTTCCCAACAAATATGACCAATGGAAGTGATTTTCTATAACAGTGTGTTTATGAACGGGAGGCAAGAGGAATCCAGCCTTATTAGAACATTGAGCAGTGGAAACACGTTTTTGTTCACCCACCCTCAGTCTCCAGAGGATACACTCGACCGCCAGGACTTTCTACTGAACTCTGATGCTCATAGATCACCTGCTCAGACTTCGATTCCTCAGGGGACCTTACGATGAAGGGGGAGCAACTCATCCAGACTAATACAACTAGTACAGATCCATCATTTAGAAAAAAGAGAGAGTGAAACTAAGTGAGTGAGAGAGAGAGGGAAAGAGAGAGAGAGTAGGGAGAAGAGGATTTAGAGTGAGAGAAAAGAGGCTGTTTTGTAGCAGCTGGCTGGGTGGCAAGGTATGCTTATGTGTGTGTGGCAAGGTATCGTCTTTGCATGCGGGATGGCAGGCAATGCATCAAAAGATGACAGCTCCCCCATTCTTCTTTAAACAAGAGTGCTGGGATGAGACTCGTGGCTGGGCCTTAACTTTAATCATTCATCTAAATAAGAGCTGCACTCGTCCGACTGGGCTGCTCCGAGCCCTGCATGCTTGCACGCCGAAGGGAATAAGAAGTGACGGCATTCCTGCGCTACTCTCATTTGGAAACTTGTAAACATATATTCGAGTCAGATTGGAGACGCGTGACCACAGATCTCTTCGCAGATTAATGTATTAAGGGAGTTTAACATAAATTCAAGTCGTAAAATATGGGAGCTGAGACAGTGAGAGAGAGAGAGAGAGAGAGAGAGAAAGCCGATGGGGTGGCACCCCACTTTAAGATGAGTGACACTAAGTGACAGTGATTGATGCCCTCTCCACTCCCTCAGTGAGAAAAATCTACAGAAAAATATCAGCAATAAATAAAGAATAAAGTAAACAGAGATGGGAGGGAGAGAAGGAGGGAGAGAGAGACAGGGAGGGAAAGAAAGAGAGAGGAGCGACCCATCTGCATAATGAAAAGACTTGGGGAGAGGGGGAAAAGGTGAAAACCTTCCCAAGGGAACAATAAAAAGCAACAGAAAGCAAGATGCAGGAGGAGAGAGATAGAAAATAAGAGAGAAAGAGAAATAGGAGGGTTCCAGTTAGACGGAAAGATGAATAAACGTCTATAGGCATGTCAAAAACACCGAGACGGCAGAGCTACAGGAATGACAGAACGACGACCAAAGTAACGGCATGAGGGTAGGAGGGATGGCAGGGCATGTGGCATGTGTGTGCTGTGTGTGTATGCTGGGAGTGACAGCGTGGGCCGACTCAGTCAGGTGGTCAAATAAAGGCCGCTCGCTGGTGTTTATCTACAGGAGGGCGCTGTGACTGATGGACTGGCACAGAGCACTACGCTCCAATAGTTGTCCTAGCTCCTCTCCCTCCCCCTCCCCTATTCTATTCTGCCCAGCGCTGTCTCGCTTTCTGTCTACCGCTCTCTCCCTGTCTCGGTCTCTCTCTATAATTTCTTACTTACTATGCACTGAGTTATGTGGTCTTTCTTTTTGGGTTCTTTTTGCGTTCGTTTAGACTAGACCGGGAGGCTAAAAATAGCTGATTGGAGAGAAATGTCTCTTTGTGTGTGTGTGCATGTGAGTAAGTTAGGAGCGTGTGGAGTGGAAATTAATTCACGTCCATTTTTAGGTCTTAATCTATGGACAAAAAATGCTGAATCACTTAACTAAATGCAGTGAGGGTTGGTAATGCTCTCTGCATTATTTTGTTTGTGTGAGACTAAGATTTGCAGATGCAAACAAAACCAAAACTCCACCTATAAAATGCTTTGGCAAAAAAAAAAGAGAGAAGAAACAGGAAACAATTTCTCTTCTGCCAAAAAAAAAATCAATACACATTTGAAAGCCATTAATCAAATCCACGCCTTTCCGCTCGCTTCTCCCAACATTTGCAGCAGACCTGTGTTGAAGTCGGGATTTCATTTTCTGTGACTTTGCCCATACGTTGCTTCCAACAGAAACTCAGGTTGCTGAATAGTAGGCGCGAAACACGTTCAAGGACGAAGCTTGCGGACCCCTCGCTGAGAGCTGAACACACACGCGCACACACACCATCTGCCAACACGAACCATAATGCTGACCACCACTTCATTTTATTCTGGAGGGAGAGATGTAGTGGCTAAAACACAATAGGCACATGCACACAAATAATGTCCTATACGACACACATGCACATATGTGGAATGGGATACTGTCACATATTGTAAATGCATACATGAATGCCTCATCAATTTTGCATACACATAAAAATGCTGGCTATTAAAAGTGGTGTGTGTGAAGAAATGTCATTTTCTAAAATTGAGCTCACTGTGGGTCCTCCAGTTTCTTTCCAAAACCCTGGAAACAGGTGGACTAGCTATGTTAAATTTCTAATAGGTGTGTATGTTACACTCCGATAGTCTAGCATAACATTTAGGGTGTGTCCCTACCTCGTGACCAATGTTTCCAGGATTGACTCTGAATAAAGAGCAACCCTGACCAGGACAAACTGCTTACTTAAGATGAATGAGGGATGTGTGAGGGATTCTAATAACACTACCTACCTACCTGCTTGCCTCACAGGGGCAGCCGTGGCCTAGTGGTTAGGGAACCGGTCTCGTGACCGGAAGGTTGTGGGTTCGATCCCCACCCAGGGCAAGACACGACTGAGGTACCCTTGAGCAAGGCACCTAACTCCCCTAACTGGTAACTGGGCGCCGTGGTTTGGGGCTGCCCCCCACTCCGGGCAAGTGTGTTCACTGGTGTGTGTGTTTAACTGCACGGATGGGTTAAATGTGGAGGTCACATTCCTTTAGTGTGAAAAACACAGTAAGGCAAAATAGTTCACTTTCACTTTCATTTCATGAAGCCTATCAACAAAGAAAGGTTTTGGACACATGCCTGATTGCGTTCATAATTCTGTGTGGGAATGTGTGTGTGTGCATGTGTGCGTGTGTGTGTGTGTGTGTGTGCACCAGATGGAACAGTTGCTCTGGCTCCACTCAGGTCATCCTACCTGCAGGAAGCTGCCTAGAGGCTATGACAGCTGGCAGCTCAGTAAACACACACACACACGAATCTGTATACATTCAGTGTACTGTATGAACTGCAGACATATTGTCCTTGTTCTATAAAACCGAGATTGTTTGTTCAATGTTCACACGTGTGTGACAGTTTCAGTCACACGTTAGCAGGAGCACGCATGGCTCACTTACTCGGTAAACAGCCATTCCGAACCCTGGGGCATCACCGAGTTCTAGCGAATAACTTTATAATGTATTAGGTCCTACAGCAGAGAAAGAGCCAGTGATTACAAAGTCAAAAAGCCACACATGTAGCTACATTTCAATTTCATATCAAAACATAGTGTCTCAGAGAAATAAGCAGCAAGACATGAAGCCAGCATCTGGGTAAATGAATGTTTACTGGCCCTGGGACGCAAACTGAGATATAAATACTCATTCACACAACCTAGCCAACCCCTACTCCGCACACACATACACATGTACACAATTTTGTAGTGCTATTCTTATGAGTATCCTCTATTGACATTATTATTAACGCAGCTTATTAATGATATGACAAAACCCAACATGTGTGGAAATGTTATATCTTGCTAGGGACCACAATATAATGGTTATCTAGCCAAATTACGCAAGCTTGTGGAGCCCATAGCCCTTTGACCATGTTCAGCAAAGCACCTAGTAATTAAAGATTATGCTACAAATACTCCAGTGCACTTTTACGTGTACATAAAGTAGGGTTTGACCTGTTGGTTATTTCTGCACTTCTTTCTTAAACATTGTAACCACTGTTCAATACAAATATGCTTGTGATCACACTCAAATCCCACCAAAAGCCAACCAAGTCATAGGTGTATTACTGAGATGACAGTTTAGTATTAATGAAATGGTTTAAATTACTGGTGCATGCCACATGCCTTATCAGACACTGTTCCTGAAACCAGTACTGATCACATCTGTGCCAACAGCTGGAGCAGAAAATATCTCCCCACCAGAAGAAAACTAAAATGATTTTCTCATTTGTGTGTAATGCTACTGAGTGTACAATTAATCAATCAAAGTACAGTGTAATATAACAAAGTGACACTTAACTCCATATAAGTGTTACAGCCTCATTTTCTAACATGAGTACTAGCAAAAGATCATACTTGCAGCTCTGAACCAACATCCAGATATTGATAAAGAAACATATTAATATTTATTGCTATAGGTAGTATATTGGGTTACCAGCGGCATCTAAGAGGAGTTATCTTAGGGAATCAATACACATAGTGTATATTAGGCATAGGTGATCAGTAATATTTCATTATGGATTTAGTATTGAAAACAAAGAAAACAATTGTGAGAAATCATTACTGTTTGCGGCTATAAAGTGCAGCAGCTGAGATGAGATTTGTTTCTTATGTTTGCTGATCACCTGACGAGTGCCTGTTTCCTGACCCTTTTGTTAGATTGTGACTAGTTAGATTCTGACATATTATTCTAAATTCTAATTTGGCCCTGTGATTCACCTGTAGTTCATGTTGAGGCTTGTCGTGCGCTGCTTCAGTAAGAGTAAGGCTGCGTCTGAAATCGCATACTTCCGTACTG
>JAOVVF010000017.1:10422904-10442018 GCA_028565595.1 Duopalatinus emarginatus | reverse complement strand
CCAATCTCATCCATGCCCCCCCCCCCCATTAAAAATGTTTCCGACGCCAATGGAGAATACACAAAATAAATAAGACAAAAGTGTGTTGATCTTAAAACATTGAGAAATAGATGAATAGAATCAGATGTAAGGGAAATTCTTTAAGACAGGCTGAAATTTTAGCATGGATCTGGTTTGCAGAAGACGGTCACATTTTCGAGTCAAGCACTAGAGGAGCCAAATAAGAGCTATTACGTAAAACGCACAAGGTACAAAATGCACAACTGTTTATAATTGTGACATGTGGCTATTTAAAATACATTTAAATAAACAATTCTGTCACATAGTCAGTGTGAGATTAACCTAATAAACCACAAAGCCATCATCGGTGTCAATAATTCTGAAGCTGTTATATAATTATATAATGTATAATACTAGAACACCTAAGACTGTGTATCTAAAAATAACTGAGCAATAAAACAAGAATAATAATTCAAGAATGACATAATTGAACTGTAAGTATTTAAAGGATATTCAGGGCTACATGGTGACTATTGTGATGTACTGGTACAGATGTTCTACTAGTAAATTAATATTCTCAGTATCACATCTGTAAGGATGTCGCTATGGAAAATCAAGGCAAGTCCAACAATGTGAAAAAGTGTGATGTGAGCATAGCAATTTGCTGTTGACTGGCCAACTGGTATCACATCATGCTGAGACCAATACAGCTGTCAGAGGCACTGAGAGGAAATGCATAGATGCAGAAGTGTCAAGCATCAAGAGGGAATATATTAAAAAAAATCATGTCAGGAAAATACTTGAGTAAGATGCTGTAAGATATACACAAAATAATTGCTAATTTACTAGGATCAATCTCTCCCAACAACGAGACTGTCTATTCTAGTCTATTCTAGTGTCTACTTTTGGTCCCACTCCTTCAATCCCCTCCCTCGTACACGACTTGCATTTTAGTTCAGTTATTGGTTGCATGGCTGATCCTCTGTAAATGTCAGGTTGAAGATGTGTTCTGCTGTCTGATCCACTGTTGCAGGAATACATTGTAATCCTGGATTATAGAGGAATTACTGTCATGAACAAACACATGCGCACACGCACACACACACACACACACACACACACACATACACACACATTCTTGCTATCCTTAGGACATTCCACTGACATAATTATTAAAGCTAACTAATGCTATGCCTAAACCTAACCTTTTGCTCCTTTTTTTTTTTTAATTCTATAAATGTATATTTGACCCTTTTCATTATTTCTGTAAAGCTGCTTTGGGACAATGTGCATTGTTAAAAGTGCTGTATAAATAAAATTGAATTGAATTGAATTGAATTAACCTTACCATAGTAATTAAAAGACAACTTTTTGCTTTTTATTTGTGTTTAATAAAAACAGATAGACAGACAGACAGACAGATATCACACACACACACACACACACACACACACACACACACACACACACACACACACACACACACACAGCAGTTGCGAAACGTGGGTTAAAAGTTTTTTTAAAATGCAGGAACATCCTAACAGCCGAGTTCCTTATAAAACTGAGAACCGCAGACAAACTCACAGAGACCTTTGCACCATTTATTGCTCTTAATATTATTTATCTGATGCATTTAGACAATTTCTTACATTCCTTTACAGTAGCTATGAGTAAGGATAAATAAAAATAGACATTATAGAAATACTGTTTGCTATAAATACAAAATCAATTCAAGATTTTCCTTTCTCACTCTTTGTCTATGTCTCTCTCTCTTTCTCTGTCTCTGTCCTTGTGTCTCTCTGTGTCTGTCTATGTGTCTACATCCTTCTTTCTCTCTCTGCTTTAAATTTGTATACATCTGTGACGGCAGGACAGAGTGATTGACGTGTCGTCTCTATATAATTCGCCATATAAACCAGTTGTCAAACTACTTCACAATCCACTATAAAAGTGTTATTGGACAGCTAAGTTTTTTTAAACTATTCTGGAAATGATTGCAGACACATTGTTCGCTTGCCTTGAGGGTATGTGAGTATGCTCTGCAAGCAAAGCTGCAAATTCATATGGCACTGCCGACGGTCTCCACAAAAACCTCCTCATCCGAGCAGCTCGTGTCACTCTCAGACAGCAGGATGCAGTTATGGTATAGTGAAAATGCCAAATGCTGTTATTTTGGTGTTGACACCTTAAAAAGATAAATGAGAAAACAAACATGGCGTGTTTTCTATATAATACCTATACTAGCCACTTTATTAAACACTTCTATCTCCTTGGGACACATCTGGAGTGTGAAATGAAAAGGGTATCTGGCACACTATAATTAGCAATAGGTAACGTAAAGTAAACAATATAGTACCTCATAAAAAGCTAGTAAGCCTTGCTATGAGGTACAGTAAATATGTCTAATAAACTTAGAAATTAACAGTATGACCTTACATAACCATTATTGTAATGGATTTAGCTGTTTATTGACCAAACACACATTTCTACAAAACGTTTATTCAAGCTCTGCCTAACACAGTGCCCGAGAGCGAGTAAAAAAGCAGTAACATTACTATATACCTCACTGAGCCTGAAACATAATGAGCAAAATAAATAAAACAGGACGTACAAAGTTGTAAGAAGGGGATTGTATTAAGATAATACCACATTTTATACGGTATTATAATACTGAGAAACACTGTAGGAAGTAATACAACTCTTGGTATGTCACCTCTTGGATTGGGGTAGTGGTGGCTTAACGGTTCAGGCCTTGGGTTACTGGTGAGAAGGTTGGGGATTCAAACATCAGCACTGCCAGTCTGCCACTGTTGGGCATTCGAGCAATACCCTTTACTCTCTCTCTGCTTCAGAGGTGATGTATCATGGCTGACCATGTATCTGACCCCAACTTTCTAACAAGCTGGGATATTCGACAAAAATAAATGATGAATAAAGCCTTTTTTTTCTGCTGCTTTTTAAAATTCTAGGAAAAGAACAACTTCCCAATGTTGGTAAATAATAAATCCTGACAGTGTTTGTAGCACAGAAAAGACCAGTTAAGTACATGCTACACATGTTAAGTAAATGGTTAATAGGTGGCAGGTAATACAAACCGTAGGGCGAGTAACATTTGTGCATGCTCATCCTTTCTCATTTCGTAAACGTTCGATAATCTGTCTATACAAAAAAATGAAGAAATTGAAAAAATAAATGGCGGAAAGTGCGGAATCAGCTGTTTTGTCTGATGTTACAATTGTTATCAACATAACAACATAGGATAAGTTTCTGCATTACCGGTCAAGCTTAACTGCCTTACCGGTCGAGCAGTGAGCCCTGGTTCAAACTTCAGACACAGCGCATATGTAGTAAAACATCATGTTTGATATGATACACATTGAATTATCTTATTGCTTCTTACTTATCTGTTGCTTCTTACTTATTATCGCACAGCTCACTGACTCGTCACTCGTGCAATATATGTCATGTTTTTTATCTATTATTATCTGTTATACCCTGATGTCTTTGTAGTTTTTACTATTGCGCTATCCCCTTGCTGCTGTGACACTGCAAATTTCTCTATTTTGCTAGGACTAAAAAAGGATTATTGTGTCATATCTCATCTTATTTCATTTCACACATGGACATAGATGCCATCGGTCCTCTAAACCTTAGCTGTGCTGATTATTTCTCCCAGCTGCAGTGTATTTTTGAGACATTATTAAATGTGTAACAATATCAGTAGAAATATTGATGTCTAACAGTTAATGTTTTTGCACTGTATGTTATAAAGCAGTCTCTATTCTGTATATTAGCTCAAGTGTAGCAGAGACACAGTTAGTGTTAAAGTGTTAAAGTGGGCTATGAAATCACTTTGGAGCTGTAGCATGTAATAATACTATACTCTACTACCTAAAGTGTGTGTATATTTAAAACTATTTAAATGTGATTATGATACAGCCTTAACCAGATTTGTGTGTATATTGTGTATTTCTCTTTTGATGTCTGGTGAACGTCTCAGGGTTTCTATAGCTGAAGACTCATCACGCCACACTTTCATTAGGCAGCTACTATCTGTAAATAGTTAAAAATGTCACTTGTAAATACTCACCATGTTTTGGTTAGCCAACTACATTTGAAGAAACTTTGCTTTGATGTTTTGTTCACATTTTTTTTTAAGATTTGTGGAAGTGATTAGATGCGTTTAATGCAAAGTATTGGGAATCCAGAGAAAACCTGTACCAAGCACTGGATGCCAGATAATGACTGTATGTCTGCCCAAATTGACCTTAATTCAAGCCTATTCTCTGATGGTCTGTTTGCCCATAGCCTGACCCTCTGGCTGTTTACCTGGCCATGTATTTGGAGTGTGTTTTGGATTCTATAAACTCAAGTTGTTAGTAGAACACCTGCACTTGTGTCACTAAGATCCTTTGATGAATGACTGTGCACTCCAGGTCTTACGTCTATCTATCTGCCTGACTGCCTGCCTGTTTATCTATCTATGTATTTGTTTTTTTACTTGCTTATGTGTAGGCAATATGAAATCTGCCTCAATTTTCACCTGGTTTACAAAATACAAAAATCGCCTGTCTGTGTAGGTAGAAATTGATTGGTTTATTCGAATTATTGAGACTTGCTGTTATTATCAATTAACCTTTTCTATAATTAATCAGAGCATTTAAATAAGTAAAATGTGACTTGTGAATTTATTTGACAGCTATAGCATGTTTTTAAAATCCATAATCTTTAAGCTGCTTTACACTACTCCAGAAAAAATAAGTGCTTTATCTGTAACTCAGGACTTTAATCTCAAGTTAAGACCTTTATTAAAGCAGAAATGTGATGTTAAAAAGTGTGATGCCGGTAGATGTTTTCCTCACAGTATGAAATAATAAGCTTTTTAAATGACAAGAAATAAGTTAATAATAAGTAATAATTAGGAAACATATACAGAGGTTTGCTCATTTGATCCTTCCATTCATCCATGCATTTATCAATTAACAAAAATCATTAGGATTATAATAAAAACATAAAAAATTTTCATTATAATTCACATAACACAATCCTTCACACAATCTCAAAATTTCCCTCTAACTCTTCACTCTTATGCTATGACTGTGCCGCATCCTAACGTAAGTACAACAGCAAAATAACATAAAATTGTGTGAAAATTCTCCTTACAGTATGAACTTCTACACATGTGACATGGCCAGTTTGTTTTAATGGCAGCATGCACCACCAGAAAAGCTCAGATGTTGTTACGTGCAAAATGGCTTCTTCTGTCATATAGGTGTAATTTAAATGTTAAAACCTGGAGCTGAAATGTTTAAATTGGGGTTTCAGGATTAATAGAAAGGAGGATAATTATAGGCAAAACAATCTGACATAAAATATAAACATATTGTTCTATCTGACCATCCATTAATCAGTTAATCATTTTACCTTATACATTAAACAGAAATTCTCACACATACACAAAAAGGTAGAGCATACAGTATTCATACCCCTTGAACTTTTCCATATTTTGTCACATTACAACCACAAACATAAATATATTTGAGCTTGAGCTGTTTTGCAAAGAAGAATGGGCAAAAATTTCAGTCACTAGATGTGAGCTGGTGGAGACATACCCTAAAAAACATTGCAGCTGTAATTGCAGCAAAAGGTGGTTCCACAAAGTATTGACTCACGGAGGCTAAAAACTTTTGCACACCGCAATTTTCAGTTTTTTATTTGTAAAAAATGTTTTGTATCATGTATAATTTTCTTTCCACTTCACAATTGTATACTACTTTGTGTTGGTCTTTCACATTAAACTCCAATGAAATATATTTATGTTTGTGGTTGTAATGTGACAAAATATGGAAAAGGGGTATGAATACTTTTGCAAACCACTGTATATGATCCTTTTTGCGGCTTTGGTTTTGATCCTGCTCCCATGTTATGATTGTGTTGCATCGTAATGTAACTGTAATAGCCATTGTTTTCCTCACAAACACACAGAATGCAACATGCAAAATGTCATTAACTTCATTTAAATTTGGAAAATTAAGACTAAAATGACTTAACCTTGGATTCTTGGAAATGTCTACCTTGGATGATTAGTGTGAAATTACTCAGAAGCAGCAAGTTATCAGTGATAAATGAAGTTTTTGTTGTTTAGGTTCATCATAGGTTTCCTTTTGTATTGACACTGACTACCCTCTAACCATCTCACCAAACAAACAAACAAACAAAAACCACACACATATTTTTGTTTTACTAACCAGTTTTTTGTCATGTCAATTTTTGTCATGTGTTTCGATTCTGTACACGTTTTGATGATTTCAGCTAAATAGTTGCTTTTTTTAATGAGGACTGTGTGTAAAGTTCATCACTTTCTTGGACCTTCATATATTCCTTTTTTATCCATTTTGAATAAAATGTGTGATCACTAATATGTTGACATAAGGAGATAATTATTTAACATTTATGAAAGAAGTTTTCAGAGGTATATCTAAACATTTTCCGGCATCTTCAGCACAGACGACTTTACGCTTTGTGGTTTCTCTGTAACATGACAAGCCACATTTTTAACTCTTAGACACATAAAAGAGAGGCAGGTGAGGAAGCAACTGATTAGAGCTGCTATAACACAAACCAGTACAGGAATTAACTTAAGTTTCACAACATTAATTGTAATATATATGGACCAAAAGTAAGCATGCCATTCTTAGTGCTGGCAGTTTTTTTTGTCAGAGGAATAAGACACTTATTCCTGTTTAAGAAATAATCATATAAAACACTTCTGTCATCTGCTGTTATAAGATTAGCATTGAGCTGGTAACAGAAACTTCACCGCATCACCCCAGAGATTTTTTTACTTCAGCAGCACAACATGGTTTATTCCTTACTTATTTTATTTATTTTATTCCTTATATTTATATGTAAATTCTAAATAAAATTGTATTTTCTTAATTGAATATGCCACACTTATATTAAATAAACAATCTGTGGGGAAACATATGTGAATTTCAGGAATATTCATACACAAGTGAAAAGTCTCTACAGCTTTTTGTAAGTAGAAGGAGTGTCTCTGAAGGTTATCAGGCGGTAAACTGATTATTATTTAAAATTCAAATGACTACTGAAATGACATCAGTCACATCTGATTTGATGTTTTGTTGCCCAGGTCTCCTCTCTCTCTCTTTTTTTCTCTCTCTCTCTCTCTCTCACACACACACACACAAATATCTCTACAAGGTCACACCTGACAGATATTTTAATGCCGCTTGTTGGGGCATTCCGCAAAGACGGTTATTGCTTGTCATTAGCTCTTAACACCCTTGCCAACCTATACACACACATGTACCCCATCCCACCCCCTCCACCACACACACACGCACACGCAGGTCCTTTATTTATTATTTAGTAATGCTCAGGTCAGCATTTTAAGGGCTAGCATCTGGAAAACATTGAGGTTGACACCCTGAAACTACTCATTTTCTTGACAACCTGTTCGGCAAAAATTGATTTATGAGGAACCAGTACAAACAGTGAAATATAGCAAGATCAGTGAGAAGCCTCAAAACAGAAGCTTTTTAGACAGATTAGTTTAAAACAAAATAACCATGATAACTAATCCATTAGATTCTAATCCGTTAACTGTAAAAAATGCAATTACTACTTTCTTTACACTGTAAATGTCAATATTGTTCAGTGATTGTGTAACATTGTTAGCATGGTATACACAAAAAGTACTTTCTCTGCCTATTTCATTTGAATTCGGAGACGTCTACATATACACACATATACAACTACACCTTTAAGTAGTAACAAGTGACAAGTAACATTTAGCACTTTCCATCAATATTTAACAATTTAGCCTTCACCCCCACACACATCAGTAAGCTTTGGGTGCAAGTTTAGGTAGGTTTTAACCACTGCATACTGGGAGATGCTCTGTCATTTAGAACGGCTCATTTTTCCTGTTTCCAACACCTCAATTTTGACTGTTTACTTGCCAACTTGACTAGTGTTATAAAGAAATAATGTTATTCACTTCACCTGTCACCAGTTCGATGATTATATGTTATGTTTGATCAGTGTATATATACACACAATTTTATAGCAGTAGTTTTTATATGGTAAAAGATATGGTAATTAGCAGAATGGCTGCATGTTCATTCTACATGTAGTACAAGTAGTAAAGTTGACCAGCTTATTCTTTTTCTAAACCCATTTATGCTCTTATTATACACACATGAGCACACTGAAAAATACAGTTTGTTACATTTTTTTCCAGACTGTACAGTGAAAATGTTGACAGTTTTCTTTTCACATTAGAACTTGTACAATACATCCGAGTTAATCTGATAATCCTAAGGTTCATGATAAAGCTGGCAACCTACAATGGTTAATAAGCCATTAGCCACTGTGTAGGAGTAGTTTCAATAATTGGATATTAAACCTCATTTTAAACCACACATCACATGCACACTGCTTCCTCTCTGTCCTAATATAATCTGCTGTTGATCTGATATCTAGCAAAAGAATAGCAGTATCTCATACACAATCTGCAGCCTTACCTTAGTTTCACCTCCTTCTATGAGCACCATGTTGCTGGAACAGTGCACGAAAAAAATTCACCAACACATCATGCACTGTCCAACAAGAACAGTGATGTGGAGCCTCTGTTATTCCTGCCAGCTTTCCTGCCACTTTCAATGAGTTGTTTACATTGTTGGTGAGCTGTTGACAATAACGAAGGCACCCGACAGCCACACGGCAGAAGAAAACTTTTTGTAGCTTAGTAACTATTAAAATGTATAATTACTAAACCTAGTATTGTACCACAATCTACCAAGTACAACATGGTTTTTTACATTTAATTTCAGTGTTTTTTGTTTGTTTATTTGGCTTTCTGTATAAGAAATAAAACTGTAACTTTAAAATCATTATCCACTGGAAGCCTGAAAATCTGGAGACCGACGAGAATATTATTTATGACATACAGTATACTCTAGTATGTTATGCTTGGATGCGTGGATTTTGCTCAACTATTCGAATTGACATGACATTCGAATTGAATGTGCATCCTGTACAAACATTGTTAATATTATAATTATATTTATACAGTGATCAGAATCAACACAATTCATGTTTATGTACTGTCATCTTCACTTAACAATTTGTATAACAATATCTATAATTAATATGTGATATCTAGTCAGTTTCCATAATTTATTTCACAATAAAACTTTATATAGATTCGATTTTTTCATCCATATATTGGTCTGTTTTTACTTTAGTGAATAGTTTCTTACATTACCCACTTTTATTGTAAAGGCTCATTTATGACTGAGATTAAATATGTATATGTATATGCATATATGTATACACAGGTAGAGTCTCCTGTCTGCATTCTGTGTAAATTTTGTTCATATTTATGCACGCTTTCAGAAGGTTTGCTGATACATGAGAAATGATGTTGATTAATGTACAACGGTGCTTCTGGTGTTGCCTCTTAATGGTACGTAACAGGTACGTTATTACAACCTCTCCCACTTCTGCCATGTTTATTGTCGTCAGAAGCTTTTGACTCTGAGATGCCCTCTAGTGCATATAATGTTTCATATCCATGACATCGTGTACACAACATGTACATAGGACACATGTACGTATGTGAACAGTTGTATCCGTTGAAATGGGTTGAATTTATTTTCATATATAAAAGCCTTCATGGCGAATTATATATATAGCTGCATTTCATTTTGGTTAAATGTTGCTGTCTCGTACGTCTCCGCTACTTCTACATTGGATTTGTCACTAAACGTCCTTTGGATTTATTATTATTATTATTATTATTTCTTTTTTTGAGAGAGAGAAACAAAGCACTTGAAACAAAGCACCTGAATTTTAGCATTACCTGTATGTCTGAGATGATTACAGTAAACTCCTATTAAAACTATACTATAGTTTTACTATAGGATTGCTAAGCACTCCAAAAATATTTCAGTACAGATATATTTAATGTGCTTCATGGTGGGGCTTCTCTTTAGATTAACTTTATTGTATGTACTTTTGGGCATTTTTCTTAATTATAAGTGTGGGCTTATGCCTACAATATGACTGGACCCAGATAATACGGGTTGAATTAATAGTTTCTATAAGCATCCAGTTTGAAACCAAGGTAATCCATGTGAGAATGTTGGGCGGTGGTGTACTACATGCTGGTTTCAATATTTCCTTTTGCAAGTTCATGTGACCAGAATAGAATGAAATACATGGCCTGTGGTCATTGAGCCTGGCCCCTGTGGCTTAATCTCTATGAAATTCATTTCTATGGTTGACCGGACAAAAGTGCAAACCTCTGTCTAGAACCATAGTTTTTGCATTTGCCTCCATATTCCAGTGCTTTACATTGGTTTAGACTCACAGCACCTCTGCTTCACATCCAGCCATGACAGGTGCTAGTCATCTTCTCCTGTCTTTGACCTTTAGCTTTATAAATTGAGGGACAGAAGATGAGTTTTGTTATGTTTATGTCAGGGGTTTGATTAAAATACCCTTCTCTGGTTTGATCTGTGTCTCAAATGACTATCACATAATGGGTTCTGTTTTAACATCCTTTATTTCCAAAACCACCCCTGTTCACGATATAATTTTGGCCTTTTTCAGAGCCATGTCTGCCATCACAGAATCACAGTGCAAAGCATAATACACTCTTAGGTTAGTAGAGAATTGGATATATTTCAGAGTTTGTTCAAGAGCTTGTCTCCATCCTTGTCTTACTATAAGATGATTCCCTTAATAGTGTTTACACCTTACACCTTGTTTACTCTTTGATCCTTTTTTTTTTTATTTCACATCTTTTGATCACTATCTGTTTGTCTGTGTTTGACCCACACTTCAAATTTCTAGAATGGTGCTTTTAAAGGTACTATAAGTCTTTAAGTGCCCTGTGTCATGTACTTGACTCTCACACATTATAAGCTGATTCTAAAGGTCATCTATGAAGACAGGAACAACAACCCGTGTATGATAAACTTGATTTTTTTCCAATTCTGGTTGCAACACAACAAGACAGTTAATCTCACTGAGCCCTGATTTTAATCTCACTCTATGATTTATATTTGTAACGGCAATACAAGGTAAGCTTTCTGTGTTTTCAGTGTGATTACAGTCCCCTACCCTGCTATACCCCCCCCACACACACATATGGACACACACACACGGACACACACACGAACACACACACGAACACACACACACAGAAAAGACCAGTCATTATTATAAAAGGGAGATTAGGGTTGCCAATTCTTCTGGATTGGCAAGGAGATTCCCGTAATTAGCCTCAATCCCCCGCATGTCCTCTCCATGTCTGTGTGGGTTTTCTCTGGGTTGTCCCCCAGCCCCCAAAAACATTCTGGTAGGTTATGCTAAATATATATGTATGGTGCTCTGTAATGGACTAAAAACATGAGAATTTCCGGGTTTTAAATGAGATTTGTTGCATTATATAGACAGCTAGCCACCACTTGATATGGTTTAGCAGTCACTTAATTGCAATAACACAAGCTTGGCTACTCCAGTACAAAGTGTTGCCATGTCTGTGCAATGAAAGCAGAGTGGTCAGTTGAATTATTCCCAACCCAATCCAAAAAATTAAAATACACTACGGTCAGAAGTATGTGGATATCACGCCTTGATTGAGTTCAGTGTTTTAGCCATATCCATTGCTAAAAAGGTGCATAAGGTCAGGCACACAGCAGTGCAATCTCTATAGACACTGGTAGTAAAATAAGTAATTCTGAAGAGTTCAGTGACTTTAAATGTGGCACTGTCATAGGATACCACTGCCACAAGTCAGTTTGAGACTAGCCATACTAGCTCTACCCTGGTCAGCTGTAAGTGCTATTATTATGAAATGGAAGTGTCTAGGAGCATCTAGGATACAGCCATAAAGTTGTATCCCACGCAAACTCACAGAGCTGGGCTGCTGAGTAAAAATCACCTATCCTCTGTTGCATCACTCACTACAGTGTCCCAAACTGCCTCTGGAAGCAACAACACTACAAGATCTGTTCATCGAGAGCTTCATTAAATGGCTGAGCAGCAGCACACAAGCCTATGATATGCGCAATGCCAAGCGCCCGCTGGAGTGGCGTAAAGCACAGGCACCACTGAAATCTAGAGCAGTGAAAATGTGTTCTCTGGAGTGATTAATAATGCTTCACTATCTGGAGTCTGGTGCCAGGACAATGCTACCTGGCGGAATACACAGTGCCAATAGTAAAGTTTGGTATAGAAGAGATAATGGTCTGGGGCTGTTTTTCAGTGTTTGTTCCAGTTATGGATGATGCTTATGCTGCGGCATACAAACATATTTTAGGCAATTAGCAATTATATGCTTTCTATTTTGTGGCAACTGTTTACGAAAGGCTCTTTCCTGTTTCAACATGACTGCTCCACTGGCCACAAAACCATAAAGGCTCCATAAGATATCCATAAAGGCATGGTTTTGGTGTGGAGGAACTCCAGTGGCCTGTACCGCGATCTGAATAGGCTGAGTTTTATCCCCAGCTGGATGGCCAGGGTCCTTTCTGTGTGGAGTTTGCATGTTCTCCTTATGTCCACATGGACTTTTAGTTACCCTTCACAGTAAAAAAAAGAACATGCAAATTGGAACACAGAGATACCAAATTGCTGCTGAGTGTGAATGAGTTTATCTGGGTGTTCACCATGTGATGGACTGAAGACTTGTCCAGGGGGTTTCCCTGCCTTCTGCTCACTGAGCACCAGGCTTTAGTATCTCCTGTGACCCATTAGGATAAGTGGCTTAGTATTTGTGAGTGAGCTTGTGCCTTTTTAAAGGTCAATACAATCCAATAAAAGGAAAAAAAAAGTAAGAGAATATGTAAAGACAACAGAACAGTTCAATAAGTCTGCATTACAGTGACAACAGAACAACCATATACATAACAGTAATGTAAAAAAGAGTCACATTTAAAAAAATCTATTCTTTTCTATTTATAACATCTGATCAAACATATGTAACATCTCATATTCATCTGCTATTGCTTTTGTTTTCTTGCATTACAGAACTGTCTCTTCCTGATCTAGCATCAATGAGCACATTTATCTGTTTTCAGCTCTTGAGTTGGAGGGATCGCTAGCATCTAGCAAATAACAATCAAGACAGCTGTGCATAAGACACCAATATGTGTCATAACACAATAAATGTTTTAATAACCAGGGGCATGACTACAGATTTATAGATTTATTAAGGAGACTTGAGGGCATGGTTTCCCATCAACATTTAATGTCTGTCTGTCCTGCTTTTTAGATTAATAATAGGCATACAAATTAATGGGGTAAAAATAATGCTATTTGGTGAGGCTGGCTCACAGTGGACAAGTCTCTTTAATGTTTGTACATAAGCAATGCTCTGTTCATCTCTGTTAGTCTCACACTCTTTACCTGTGTTTATTAACCTTATTTGTTTATTAAACAAGAAATCATCAGAACTCAAGTTTAAAGAAAGGCTACAAATGACCAAATCTACGCACCTTTCTGGTTTTTGGCAGAGCTGCTTGCAGACTTAAAGAAATCACATTAAAGCGTTTATAGGTTGCAGAACTAATGGATTACACTATGTGAAAATACTTCTACAATTCCTTAGGCTAAATTCGATGGCTAAGTAAGTATTTTGCATATGTAACTGTTCTTGGCTGGTTACAATATATCTGCCCATTTTGTACAATCACCACTTTACTACGGACTGTTGCAATATAACTAATGTATCACAATGTACATAGCTTGTATATTTCTGAATTATTTACATTTTATATTGTATTTTATATATGTTCTACTGCATGCTTAATTTGATCTTTATTATTTGTTTATTTATACTTTTTATTCTTTTGTACTCTGACATCCAATGTGGGCAGCAAAGTAGGAATTTCATTGTACAGGGAAACTAGATTCCTTACTGTGCATATGACAATAAAGCTTTGAATCTTGAAACTTAGAGTCTATTTTCTATCCAGTTTTCTTTAGTTCTTGTAAGTCTAGTCTAGTCTAGTCTAGCTAACAGCAGGTAAAAACCTGGTAAACAATGAATAAATAATTTTTGAAAATAATAATAAAAGAATTACTAAATTAATTATAATTTACTACAAATTCTTATTGTTGTTGATAGAGTGCAGGACTGAGGAGGGTGCACAAGGTTCATTAACATAAAACCCAAGGTCAGAACAGGTATGTACATTGTAAACAAATACTACAAATCAAAATATGTAATTGCAAGAAAAGTACCAAAAAATCTGAAGTGCATCAAAACAAAGGTTCGAGGCAAACGCAAAACAAGTCAAGATAAGGCAAAGTTATACACAAAGTACTTAACCAAATCCTGGCTCAGGACTCAGAAGCTTAACTGACAAACTGTAAATCTTCACATCAAAACTCATGTCCTCATGTACTTTAAATAACAGTTTAACAGGAAATAGAAAAAACAACAAGGGATTCAAAATTCAGGGGAGAGTGCCCTCTGGGGTTCTGGAGGGAAAAATGTCTACGCTATTTGTTACACAACACTTAATCTATTGTGGTTAATCAGTCAATCAGTCATTCGTTAACTTATCAACCACAGGCCATAAGTGTTGTGGTTGTCAAATCCTTTGTGTCTAATGTCACATGTGACCAGAAGGTTGCCAGTTTGATAGCTGTGCTGTCAAAACACAGCTAAAGTGCCCTTGAGCAAGGCGTCTAACCCCCAAACTGCTCCCTGGGCACAGTGGATAGAGGCTGCCCAATTCTCTGTGCAGGTGTGTTTACTGCCCTCTAGTGTGTGTGTTCACTAATGTGCATGTTTTAGTGCATGCATGGGTAAAATGCAGAGGTTAAAATACCTCCAAATGGAAATGGTCAATCACTACACTTTTATCATCAAAAATTTGTAATTGGGGATTACAAAATAAATTGTAATTCCCAAACAGTAGGCTTTAATAACACTGGGTAACACTGTATGTGAATAAAGATATTACCATTATGCATTATATATTTGGTTTACCTATTTATTTTCTATAATTAACTGAGTTTTCTTGCACCTGAATGTCAGGTTGAGCAAGTTTACTTTTTTCTTCTTGCTCACTGTTTAAAAACTCACACTTGGGTGACATTTTGATGAGACATGAAACAATTTTAAACTTGTTAGCAACACAAGTAGTGTGATTATTTATATTTTAAAAAAGGCTGACGACAAACTTGGTGACGTTATGGTAATGCTGGCACTAATTCTCACTCGGATTTCAATAATGTGTATCTGAATGCAGAATGTTTACAGAGTGTCCAGTTGAGGAAAAGTTTCATTCAGAATCTATAGCTAGAACGATTGGGGTCTAAAAGCCCACAGTTCAGGAAACATGAACTAATGTAGAGCTACAAGAAACTGAAGGTTCCATCACTACAGCCATCAGTGAAGATGAAACACTTGAAGCCGCAACAGGTAATGAGTTTTCTATAGAATCCAAGCCTCCAAAGTACTTGAACCTCAACCAAGTACAGACAACAGTCTAACAGCTATGGGCTACATGATGAAAATAATGTGCAGTCAGGAGAAATCAATGGAGATGAGCTGTATGACCTATTCTGATGCCACTCCTACTACAAGCCATGAGAGAAAACTGTGAATTTCAGCAACCTCAGACTCACCTGGTGCCAAAACCTGTCTGAATCCACCACATCAACAGGTTCACACTAAGAACATATTACAAGAGACATTGTAAGCTTAGATTTACTTACATACGATGACAACCAAAATACCACTGGGCATGAACGACCTCTTGTTTCACTTCTTCAAAACACTTCTCACCAAATGGCTGAGACAAACATCTGTCTTACAAGCCAAATAAATCTGAGAAATATACAGAGTTATGTGGGGAAAATAGATATGGAATATAGATATTTGGAAAATATTCCAAAGATAACAAAAACATAAAAAGCTGAGGAATATTTTACTAGAGCTGACCTAGCATACATGAAAACCTCTCATGGAGTGAAATCTATTGTCTTGAAACGTCCATATTTCCTACAAATTAAGCAGATCTCTGACTTGTTATGCTACAAGAAGAACACAGAGTTCCATGTCTGCAATTTTTCGTGACTATCAGCAGCTAAAGTAATATCAAAATAGAAAAACTTTGTGAAACATGATACCAGAAAACCAGTGTCTGTGATATAGATAGACATCTCACCAGAGCCTGTCATGAGTCTCTTATCACTCAAGATTCAACATCCAGACAAACACACCACAAACCCCTTCCTCGGAGGAAGGAACTAAATGACAGAAGTGTCTTCTAAAGATGCCGTCCTTCAGCAGATCATCTGGTTGAAGGCACCATTTCAATTTTAAATAATGACTGTGGCAGTGACAAACATCTCTCAATACTCCAGAACCTGTCTCTTGGAAATGTGACATCCTGGCACTACTGCAAGTCTGATTTCAGGTCATGAAGTAAAACATACTCTGTTCGTTTATACCCTGCAGGAAGAGCTAACTTCAAGCTAATATTACTAAGTGTAGACTAGATCAGAGATCCCATCCCTAGAAACCACTAAACATTATAATCACCTCAATCAGAAGTTGAAAACATCTCTGTTCTCAGCCAAAGATCTTAAGGAGTAGGATCTGGATGTACCCACTTCACCATAGTCTGGTGCTCAGCTGGAATCTTCACTCAGACAGTTTCATATTTCATGTTTCTTTGGCACAAAAAAAAAACATTCACCATAAGGGGTAAACAGTCAACCACCACATGACCTGTTATGGTTCATAGCATGCATCATTATTTAGCATTTCACTTCTCTGTGCATTTTCCATACAATATTGCCTGTCCAACAGGGTTTCTTAGACTCAATGTCCTGTTAGTCTGTGACACAGTGAACCAGTATCGCAATAAAAAGACTTTAAAGCACTTTTGTAGGACGAGCCACTCTGGATAAAGGCATCTGCCAAATGCCATAACCTTAATGTTAATGTAAATATAATTGGACTTGTTCCAGCAGCACCTTTAAAAGAAACCAACTGAAATTTGAGACAATGCAAAACGTACATCTTCACAAGAGACAGTAATCTTCCAAAACAGAACAACAATACTGTAACTATAGGTTACAGTCGTTTGCTGAAATAACTTAAACTAATCTCACCTGACATGTTTTTGAACAATTGTCTGGCTTCAATTCAATCAAAAGCCAGAGCCAAATCAAAAGCTCAAAGCCAAAACTTACCGTACCTGTACCACAAGCAGAAAACACCAAGGTAATTGAATCTTTGTCAACATCCAGCTTTATTAAAATGCTTTAAGAAGGTTTACTGCTACCAGAGGGCCTGCAAAGGGGTTTTATTTGGACCAAGGGACAAATTTCACTGCTGCCTCGTAAATGCTTAAATAAAATAAATTAAACCCTCCCGTCTGGATCAAAGATGTACTTGGACCTTCTCTCTTGCCTACTCACCTCACTTGGGTAGATCCTGGGAGAGACTAACAGGAGGTGCATGTCGTATATTGGACACCATGTTGTATAAAGTGAAATGCTCACAACACATACATGAACTTCTGGGTACTTTAATGGATGAAGTCACAGCTATAATAAATGCCAGACTTCTTGTTCTTGTGTCTGCAGATCCAGACATGCCCGTTGTAATCCAACAGTATATCCAAAGACAAATGCTGTGTTTGTTCCTTTAAGACTCTTAAGACATCCATAACTGACAATGCATGCTGACTTGTTTTGGAGATGATGGAGAGATGAATATCTGATAATACTACAGTCAAGACAAAAAATGGCATGAAGGCAATTCCATTCTAAAAGCCTGAGATGTTGTACTGTTGAAATAACCCCAAGTCAAGATTAATAAATGCCCCACCTGGCTCATCATCAGTGTCACTCTTAGCCACAATGGCAAAGTCCGTAAATGAGATGTGAGTGTCATTAGACAAAGAACAGCCAGTATACTGAAGACCTGTCATTGATATTGTGCTTCTCCCACTTATACAATGCAGGGAACATTGTGAGCTACATTGTTTTGGTGAGTACTGTTGCTATGGTTACCACTATGTAACTATGAATCGATAAATTGCTTTGACTAAAAGATTAAAGCATTTTAATTAAATCTGAATTAAATATTGTAATTCCTCCTTAAGGGCATGCAAAAATGTGTAAGTAATTTTCACTGTTCATTTCACACACTTAATAGACAGACAGTTAATGTATGATTTGTAAAACTTTTGGTATATTACTTTACTTTGTATTGTTAATGCTGGTTTAGGTTCCATACGATATATATGGAATCTGCTGTGTTAGGCTGCTTTCACATTTGGAGTTTCTCAACCACCAGCACTTTTTTTTTAATCCAATGGGAAGGGGCCTCAAGGCGGCTAGAGTGTGGTTTTTTAAAAAACGTTGCATGGTGCCGGTGTTTTTTAGTCGCAGCAGAGTTATTTAAAACCTGAAAAACGTGAAACTTCTCACAAAAGTGCTGAGTGATGATTAGGCAAGTCACAAGTTAATAATATCCATTTATTTAAGAAGAACTCAGAGGTTGTACTGCCTAACTGTTAACATTTTTTTTCAGGATATTATGCCATTGGAATGTATGCCATGTAAACGTCATGATGTCTATGGAATACTGTGGAGCTTTGCATCATTTATGCTCCATCATGGGCTGATGTGCTCATGTGGAAGTCCCATAATATCAGTTTATATTGGGGAAACTCCTGCTGCTACAATGTCTGTTTTAGCACCTACAATCCCAATACCTATATGACAACACACGCACATACACATATCCTTAGGGACACCTAATACAAACTTACAAGTGGAGACAACATATGGAGAGCTGGAATGAGCTAGAAGACACTCCAGCTGAGCTTGTGTGTGGGAGTGGGTGGACACGCTTGAATGAGTGCACTCCAGTCAGCAGTTACTGAAACATGATCAACTTTGGGGTTGTCAAGATGGCAGAGATGGGTAAAAATCTCAATCCAACATTGAGGAATTCTCTGAGAAGGGAAACATTTACATTTACGGCATTTGGCAGACACTCTTATCCAGAGCGACTTACAAGGTTACTGGTATTACAGGTAGGCCA
>JAOVVF010000017.1:10408131-10421323 GCA_028565595.1 Duopalatinus emarginatus | reverse complement strand
CTGGCTGCCCAGACCCAGAATCGAACCCAGGTCTCTCACATGGGAGCCAATGATGTTACCACTGTACCACACCAACCGGGGATATACACCAACACCAAAGCATGCACAAGCACACACACACACGAGAACTGTCCATGTATTACAATCTATATAAAATATATAAAAGGGATGTAACCATGGTTATAAACTGGCACAAATACAGATATCATATTCATATGGTCATGAATTTTAGATATGAAGCTGGCAGGACAAATGTCTATTAACTGTCTACCACCAAACACACCTTACGGAACCATTCACAAATGCACCAGAACCAAAAACAGCTTTTATCTTGATGGCTCTTTTACAGCTACACACAACAATCAGGCTAAATGTCAATCCCTATGTTCAATAACTCAAATGTGCAACATATCACTCAATATGTGCAAGATTTAGTCTTGTATCTGTCTTTTGTCTAATATTTGCCTGTCGGACAAAGATAGTGGCATTGAATTACACCATGAAAATGACCATGACAATCAGGTCAAACAGGTCAAACAGAGTAGATCTAGTGAACACTCTGTACATACAAGTAAAAAAAAAAGTATAACTTTAAATGGATTTAAGTAGTGCGCAGTATCTAAACTGGAGAGTTTCAACTCGTTCTATATTATGAGAAATGTGTTACAAGTCTACTCTATCTATACATCTCTCTCCCTCTCCCTCTTTCCGTGTCTGTCTCTGATCCATGCACACAGAGACTCCTCTGGGTAGACTTGGACCCAGTTGAAGGTCTTAGACTGCTCCCCTACTTGCCCTCCTCTGAGCAAGCTAATTAAGAATAAACCAAGCTGAGAGTGTATATTATTCAACACTGAACGCTGCCATCTCCTATCCAACCAGAGCTACTAAAGATATAAGTGAACACATGCACATACACACCAGATACTTATAGCCACAAACGAATTCTTATGCGTTTTGTGACCATTTGTCTTGAAAGGCATCTATAAATAAAATAATAATAATAATAATAATAATAATAATAATAATAATAATAATAATAACTTAGGCCCTCACATACAGTCAATTTGGGCAATACAAATCAAGCATATGCTGTGCATAATTAGTCCCACATGTATAATCCAGACCTGGGCTACATTCTAATCAAGAACAGCACTGAGGAAGACATTACCCTCAGAGGAATCTTCAAAAAAAAAAAAAAAAAACTGGTTGGATGTGATACAAAATGAAGTTTTGAATGAAATAAGGTTACATCTGCTAACCATTTGTAACTTACAATTTCTGCAGCTGTGTGACTGCATGGATACAGAGAGAGAGAGAGAGAGAGAGAAAGAGAGAGAGAGAGAGAGAGAGAGAGAGAGAGAGAGTTTGTCTAGGTAACACATTTGTTAAGGTCCATACATCAAGCTATCACTTAATGAATACCTGTCTATTTCACAACTTACTGTTACATTCTACTAGATTTAATAAAAGACTTAATAAATTTGACCATTTTCCGCCCTTTCTTCTATTCTGTAGTCCTGTAGTTCAGTTTGGGATTTTTTTTATTTCTTTATTTATTTACAAACCTTTATACGTCTTGGAATTCATCTGGGCTCATTTTCTCTCCTTTGCTGTTATTATATTTATGTAAATACTCAGTGGTTTACACCAGGTCATAAAACACTGCCTCCTCCCTCTCCTTCTCTTTTCAATAAACTAAATGCATGTCTAATTTAATGTTTTTCAAGCCAAAGGGGAAGATATTAAAAAATGAGAAAAACAACAAAACTAATCCACGAGTGTGTACCATTTTTATGTGTGGATCCTCCTTTGTGTGGATCCTCCTATAACCTGGGCTTTGGCGAGTTATGGCATTCGGCATCCCTCGGATTACTCCTTAATATTTTATTGCATGAAAATCCACGGTTGTATATCTACTGCAGGTTTGTCACTATTAATTACAGTCTACATAGAGGAAACCAAAGCTGTCCTCTTGACCAGACTACAAAACACACAGACATGCACAATCACATGCAGTCAGAAGCAACCATGACAAAATCTGATGCAAATGAATGTGTGCAAATTAGAAACACATAAATGCAACTTACATGAAAAAAGGGACAATAATATTCTGTGAATAATAATAACACAACTACGTCCTATCAGAACAGCAATACTCCTAAAGCCAGTTTTACACCGTGCAATGCCGGCACTCTTTTACGATTATTACTTGTCACACTGCGTAAAGATTATACCAATAAAATCTTTGCTGATTTTTATAACACGCTGTGCAGTAAAGCGCTCACCATGTCAGATTACACAATGATCCTATAACACCAGACCTGTGATTAAAGAAAATGACTACGTTCTTCCACAAATAAGCACAGTCCAGACTCATAGACAAAAACGGTCTGCAAAAACAGACACAAGCATCCAGTACACTGGTAGTAATGTAATGTCTAGAGAAAAGGCAGAGAAGTGGAGTTTGGAGTCATTTGTGGCTGAGTATATAGGGACATTCAAGAAGACATTGTCTCTGCAGCTGCAATTCAACAAAACCATTCTGCTTTTATATCCACATTTCATTTCCCCTCCACCACTGCCATATCTGTGTGACACTAAACTGGACACCAGTGAACGCATCACATTACGTGTCAGCCTCAGCTCCACCGATCTCGACTCCACTAATTTTAGCTCTAATTAAACACACTAAAAAACATAGCAGACGAAGTGTCTCAGCTGATGTGAACTATTTTGTGTTTGGAAGCAACACACATTTGGACACACATTTCTTGCATACCCCTAATGAGCGGAGACACAGTAACTGGGACAGAGATGCAGTCTTAACTAGGACTAATCACTGCCACTTCCACTTAATTTCACTGCATGTACTTTAACAATCTGTTTACTTATTTTACACTTTTCCACCCTGTTGCACTGTAACCTCTACCATGATTCCTTGGGCAAATCAGCAGTGTGTGATTTAAATAACTGTCCGATCTGTTTTGGGGTCGGATGCGGACTTGGGCTTGTAAGTGTATATACTTGCCTTTGTGCTAAACATGTTACTGGAAGCTTCCACTAAAGGGCAGACCAGATGAAAGATGTGGGTAACTGCAGACTCGGTGACACAGCCTTTCTTCAAAACTCTCTGCCATTTTCATGCTGCTGAATGCCTGCACTGCCCCTACTGTTTCTGTGCAAACTGCACCTTGCGTACAAGTAGGGCTGTGCGATATTTCCCAAATTTCATATCCCGATATAGGTCCATTCATATCATGATAACGATACATATCACAATATAGCACGAATTTTGTAAATTCGGTGAATTTTTAAAAAAAATAAAATGACCACATGATAAAAAAGGATTTCTACACGTTGAAACAATTAAAGGTATTTTTTGCCATATGGTTGCCACAGGAAAAAAGACTCTGTGTCTGCAGCACGTTTCTCACGCCTCTAGTTGACTTGATAATGGCGTTGAGATAGCAGTTTGTGAATGATGAACAAAATTTTATTGCGATTGTATTGTCTGTTTCTGTTAAGGAATCTAGGACTTTGTAACAAACACCTGATTCTCAGCTTCGGGTTCACAGCTTCAAAATGCATGGTATGTGTAAAACACAAACTAACAAGGCCCAATGAAACTAATCATGAGGAACAGGTGGATCACTTGTCAAGAAGTGTGCTCAGAGCAGACTTGAGAAAATGGAAAACTGGGAAACAGGAAGCTTCTGGAACAGTGTGTAAGAAAACAGTTCCCTAGTCTCGTCTGGCTTAGTGACAAATCCAAAACGTACCATAAAGTACTGGTTCACAAACTTTCTGCAGCATTGGAACATTAAAATTCACACACCCACCCACTACAATATTTTTTGTACACTGAAGTTCCAAACAAACTGGTACACCAGTCTAATACTTGGTAGGTCCCCTATGGGGCATGGACTACACTAGCTTGCGGAAATATTCTGTATTGCGCAACCCAGATGTGTTCAACAATGATGAGATCTGGTGACTTGGGAAAGGAGGTAGGAATGGCAAAACCCATATGAGTGTTCCTCTCACCATAATTTGCTGTCTCTGGACGTTTGGGTGGTGGTTTATTGTCCTGTTGGAAAAGGCCAAACCCATCAAAATGAATGCAGCACATGAACTCATCAGAGACACACAAAGAGTTCAGAGGTCCCATGAGATGCCAGCTAAACAAACCCAATACAATTATGCAGCCACCACCAATCATTTTGTGGTGGCTTCTTCAGTGTATGTTAGTAAAATGAATGCAATCATATTTTATTTATTAATTATGGCTATGGACAAGTTGTTTGGCTGTGCTTTAGAGATGCCTGTGGATTCATGGACCCAACATTGAGAATAACCAAATACCCATAATGCAATTTGCCTTTTGTAGGGAATAGGGAGTAGAGTACTATTTCATATACAGATATACCATTTCATATACACACGTTTCTCATGATGCTGTTGTATTGACTGTTTAATTTCCATTTAGAAATGGCCAGAATACAAATAAAAATAAAGTCCTGTAAGTGTACTATAAAGGACACTCCTCTTACATTACATGGCAATTCTAAATTTTATTGTTCAGAATTAGACCGAATACGAAACAATGGAGATCACAGATTTAAGGAGGTGCTTTAATCTCTTTCTATTCATTTGCCATTGTGCTATCTCTCTTCTTTTGTCTAAGTCTCTGTCCTATCCATTACCTGCTCCCTTCTCACCATCCCTCTTCTTCCGCCTGCTCTTCTCTGTAGCCGTCACTCCATCCTTGTCTTTGTCCCTCTTTTCGCCCTCTCTCCCTGTGGCTTTATTATCACATGCAAAACAGCACATGGTGAAGATACACATCTTAGCATGAGGTGGACTGCTGAGACCTTTTTAGCTCCATATTTCACTGTCTCGCGATGTCTTACACTGGTAACATGGCAGAGAAAAAGAGACAGACAGAGAGAGATGGAGAGAGCAAGAAAGAAAAAAGGAAGAGAGGGCAGTTTGATGAACCCAAGCACAATACCCCTTTATCATAAGGACCCTTTATCAGTTCTCCGGTGAAGTGTTTCATTTTCTTCCTGCCATTACAGCAGAAATACCTCAGTAGTAATTGCTTGGCGATAAATAAGGCCGTTTGTCCTCTCCCACCCCCCACCCCCCTCGTCATCAGCCTAGCAGACTCCTTATGGAGCACTTCTTCACTCTTTCATTCGCTCATTCTCTCGTTCTGAGACAAGGCAATCCTTTTCCCACCTCCTGTCGTTTCAGGGTGATATACGCACAGGTGTAGGGGACTCTGAGTGCATTCTGTGAGAAGAGAGTATGGAGGAGAATAATTTCAGATAGATTCCTTTTTATACATTCTGAGCTGTTAGGGTTTCCGTCTCGCTGTGCATGAGTTGTAATTCTGCCGAGGTGTGATGAACAGAGGACTAAGTAAAATCGGGGAGACTCACGCCATCCATTTTGTGACGTGTGCCGTAGCTGGTGCGAGGAAAGCGAGTACATTTCCACATAAGTGCGTACCAAGGGTTCTGCTAATGTGAATGGGATTAAAGAAATCCTTTTAAATAAATGTCTAATAGCAAAAGAGAGCTTTTAGACCAGTTGTGTCTATGTTACGTGAATATGCAGAACACCGTTTTAATGTCCTAAAATGCAACAAGATGATTTTAAACAGACCCTTATGATGCTTTTCTTCAAGAACAGTCACTTTACAACCGTATCAGTGGTCAGATCCAGGCTTTATGTTTTATATGATATGACTTTAGCACACACTTTGCACAACTCCAGCCTCAGGACTCACATTCCCTAAACTAAGCAGCAGCTGGCCACGGGCATTGCTGGTAGAAGCCTGGTTTCCCGTCCCTCTCTGTCTCACTCTGTCTTCTACCTCACTCTCTCTTTCACTGCCTAGGGAGATCTGGTCTACTTCTCCTGAAAGATTAGACACATCTGTTTACCCCGCAAGCCAGTGGGAGGGCCGCGTATAATTGTTGGTACCCGATTGGAAGGGTTGTGCCGATTAAAGCATGTGATTGGTGCTTCTTGTGCTTAAGTGCTGTTTTTTGGATTTTGCCACTATAATAGGTACTGGCAGCATCAGTCATAGTAACAGTGAGTATGATAAATACACTTGCTCAAGGCAGAAACCTTGGATTACCTTTACTAGACTGAGAACCATAAATCAATTTGCCTTTGTTATTTTATCATATTTTGTGGTTTTAAATCTGTAAAACGGGATAATCCTGCCCCAAAGCGCCGTTTTATTGCTGTTATAAATAAACCAATAATCCCCATATCATACCATACCTCCTTACTGCAAACCATCTCTTTATTTGTAACACTTAGTTCTCTCTCCACTTATTAATATCAATAAAATAAAAGTTAGACACACTATGTTAATGTAAATGTGTCATTACTAGACTTCTTCTTCGCAATCTTCTTACACCACCCACAGTTTTACTACAAGACCATGATCCCTACTAAATACACTAAGAAGATAGAATAAATCTGTGGTTCTAGCCTGTAAGATAATATATTATAGCACATATCATGGATTTGATCATGAGATGTAAAAGGTGCAACAGATTATATGCTTGGCGTCTATAAACTGGCAATTCATAAATCAAATATATTATAAAATACAATTGAGGGTTTAAGGAAAGGTGATCCATCTACAATATTAACAATATTCTGATCAATATATACATTTGTTGCATATAAACAAAACAAAAAAACAGAACACAGGGACAGTTATCTGTCATTTATACCAATTTCGAAGGCTTTCTTAATAAAAGTAATAGTAGTTATTGAAGAGGATGGAGCAGGCTGCTGAAGTAAATTTTCTGTTAAATTGTCACTCAACAAGGAAAGTACAGAAACACAGGATATTAGGTTCATGTGAAAAAAAAATCTGAATTTACCATGATATTTAAATTTTAATATGAAGACATGCCTAGTTGGGACATTTATCATAATTCAAGCAGTAGCGTATCGATATTATAATGATTTTTATTATTGCTTTATCGAATGCCATAATTAAGTATACTGCAGTTGAAGAAAGATGGCCACTGTCATGCCAGTATAAGACTGAATGTCATGTATGGCTGATGTTCATTAGAGATGTAACATTTTCAAAATGAAAATAAATAAATAAAAATAAATAAATAATAATAGTATTATTAATAATAATAATAAATGGACCAATTATTACACAATAGATACATTATTAATATGAATATAACACACTGACTAGTTGGTTTTTTTTGAAGCAATTAAATATTTTTGTTATAAACAGATGCAGG
This sequence comes from Duopalatinus emarginatus, assembly GCA_028565595.1. Taxonomy (NCBI): domain Eukaryota; kingdom Metazoa; phylum Chordata; class Actinopteri; order Siluriformes; family Pimelodidae; genus Duopalatinus; species Duopalatinus emarginatus. The sequence goes on along the minus strand of JAOVVF010000017.1, from coordinate 10,414,025 downwards.
TTTGATTATAAATCTCAAAGGTCAGTGTGATCAGATGTGCTGTATTATATTGAGGAGGTGGAGGAATAACCCCTGCCGCTACAGCAGCGAACGTTCTGAGTACTTCAGATAGTACTCCATGTATTAGTTTCAGATACGCATAATATTCTTCCTCCGAAATGCTGTGCGTTTAAATTATTCAAATCTGAGAATAAAACCAAATATTGAAATACAGCCAGCATAGCGGGTGACGGCGCATAGATTTGTTTCCTCTGTCTCCTCCCTACCCTTCTGCTTTTAATGTTCTTAAGTGCAGTATTAGGAAATTTAATCAGTTCACATTTCAGATTATGAAGCTACTGAACCCTGAAAAACCGTCATGCAAGGAGTGATTTTTTTAGGCCACACAACAACTGCATGTTTGATGAAGACAGAATAAGGGCACTAATATGTTGAGGTATGATGCTCTGGCTCATATTTCTGGACACCGTCTGGATGGCAGGACAAGGTTGTGACATGAGGCTGCAGATTTTCAGGCAGGTCATGATAAAATGATCACACTCACGCTGGGAGGTAATGGGATCATCAATAAGATGCTGTATGAGGTATAAAAATAGCACCCATAAACAGGGTCAGTCTGATATTAAAAACATGTTTATATAATTTCCTGTAAAATCAGCAGTGATTTTTACGCTGAAGGCAGAAGGCCAGTGTGTGTATGAGAGAATAATTTTGTTTAGATTTTTTTTTTTTACAAAAGAGGCACGACTTGACTGTACAGACACGAGTGAGTATTTTAATGTGAAATGATTTCACAGCACATTATACATGGGGAAAAGACAGTATTTTGAAGATAAAAGCGCTTTTAACACCTGACAGCTACAAATCAGCATATAGCTCAACGTGACGATTTTAAAGCCTCCTATGCAGCTACGGCAAATGAGTTCGTTTCCTAAAACAGTCGTTCTAGAAATGAGCAAGCTAATTCTACAGCAATCATCCAACTCTCAACATCCTTAATATTATCATCACCTGTACTTCATTATTCATTCAGCCCTAAACTTCATGCAATTATAATGCCCAGAATAAAAAAAACTATAATATCTGTATTTCAACAATAATAAAAGATGAATGGATAGTAAATCGATCATAAAGGTCATGTGTGTTATAACAGATTTTGGTGGGGGAAAAGAAGCAGGAAAAGAGGTTATAGATCACACACCTGCTTGGGTGTGAAAGTATGAGGGGATCTATGATACCATATGACAGAGGTTATTACACTGAGCTAAACCTAAACACACCTATACAGTGTAGTGTGAAAATCTGTTGTTACTCAGGAAGTCTTATAAATATCAGTAAAAATCTGAAAATAAAATAAATAAAAAAACTATCATCTGGATATAATGTAAGAACAGGCATTTTATACACTTGGTGGGGATTTCTGGTCCCCACCAAGATATAATAACACACACACACACACACTTGCACTTCAATAAGTGAACTCCACTGTGTAAATGATGATGATGATGATGATGATGATGATGATGATGATGATGGAGATGAAAAGCAGGCTGGGGGCAAGTACATGAACTTCAGAGGGAGATGCTGAGAGTTGCTGAAGGGCTCTGACAGATAAGACGACAGTCAAATAGCAAGAGAGAAATCACGATTCAGCTCTTATGCTGGTGGGATGCCATGTACTGATAATACACACGTCCTAGTCTTAATGCTGTCTAAAGACACACGTCCTATAGAGGACCAGACGAGCACGAGCTCACTGAGCGCTTGTCCTAACACCACCACGAGGGTGAAAAGTTGATCCGACACTCAGCGCGTGCTTTAGAAATAAACTGCCAACCCGTTATTCTGACCACACACCCATACAGTCTAGCCGTAAACCCACAGCAGACATTACTCATGTGTTGTCTGCTACAATGTGTAAACGTGTAGTAAAGCGAGTGTAGGTCGGTGATCGTACCTTTCGCAGAATCCACTGGTTCAGGATGAACAAACTCCACGCGAGCAGCCTCATCGCACCTTCCGACAGCGCTTAGTCCCGTGGAGTGAACATACACCGGACACACTCAACACACACACACACACTCACACACACACACACACACAGCCGCGCCGAGCCTCCCCAAAAAAAAACCCAACAAACAAATAAACAATAAACAATGAGCAGCACGGAGACTATAGGACACTAGTGTGAAGCAGAGTGTGGGATGAGGAATGCAGGAAGCAGCGCGGTTCACAGTCTCAACTCCTGAAAACTGGTAGAAAACACATCCATACTTGTGGTGTCAGGGGGAAAAGTTTGCGCGTGAGCGGAGGCAACTTCACTTCAGGCACAGAGGAAAAAATACTAAAGCGCTCCTGGAGAGGCAATGAGCACCTTTCAGTGAGGGCTGTTTAAAAACATACTCTCTCTCTCTCTCTCTCTCTCTCTCTCTCTATGTATGTATCTAAGTATTAGCCTATTACCCCAGCCTGTCTCTCTCTCTCTCTCTCTCTCTAAGTATTACCCCAACCTCTCTCTCTCTCTCTCTTTCTCTCTCCCTCTCTCCCTTACTCTTTCTCTAGGTATTACCCCAACCCCGCTCTCTCGCTCTCTCTCTCTCTCTCTCTCCCTCCCTCTCTCCCTTACTCTTTCTCTAGGTATTACCCCAACCCCGCTCTCTCTCTCTCTCTCTCTCTCTCTCTCTGTGTGTGTGTGTGTATGTGTGTGTGTCTGACACCCCCACCCCGCCATCCCTTTCTCTCTCTCTCTCTCTCTCTCTCTCTCTCAGTCTGATATGGATGTGAATAACCAACAGGTCGCGTCATCGGCTCTTTCTGCCCCGCGCACGAGCCCAAATTCCGCAAAACACGGCGCAGACGCAGCTCACGCTCTTCACTTCTACTAATCTGCGCGTGCTGCACACTCTGAACTGTTCTTTCCTGCAGTGTAACTCCATTAAACCAACACAAATCCTACTCATTAACTCCCTCAGAAAGAAACTAAATATGTAAAGGAGTGCATAGATCAGAGCACTTTTTTACCCCATCACGTGTCATTTTCATATAGTTGTGATGTAATGCTCATGGTGAATCCCACGTGAAGACATCATTGCACATGTGAAAGTTAAAAAAAAAAATCTTCCACACACATGCACACACTCACGATTGTGTTTACTATCCTTATAGTAACGCCTCCCATGACGTCATCATAATTATAGCCTCATTAATACTTATAATAGTGGCATTAATGCGCACCTGAACTAAACTCTAACATTAACTCTTACCTAAACTTTCAGAGGGATTTAAATAAATAAATAAACATACAAACAAACAAATAAATACTGCAGTTTTAAGCAATTTCCTTTAATTAATTCCTGGTTAATAATAATAAAAAAACAGCCCTACAAGGTAAGATTTGTGTATTTGTATGGTATTTCTATCCTATAAATACATGCACACATAGACAATGAAGGGGGAGATTGTTGGGGGAAGGGGTCTTTTATTTTTTACTGTGATGTGTAGTTGTAAACTGTCTGTCATCTCTGTGCTTTGGCAATGCAGTAACAGCCATTTAACTACAGCTCAGACTGCGAGAGAGAGAGAGAGAGAGAGAGAGAGAGAGAGAGAGAGAGATAGAGAGACTTTCTCCACACTAACGAGGGTTACCCGAGGCAGGGACACACACCCCGGTGACCGCCGCAGGTCTTTATTAGCACAGATGGACTGGGAGCAGTGAGCTCCCATCAGTAAAAGACCCAGTTAGTTTCCACCTCAAACACACACGCAAACTTTCTGTTTCTGTTTCCACAGGGCTCACACACTCACACACTACAGCTCTTCATCGCCCCCTTGCGAATGACAAGGCATATTTCTTCTTCAGTGACAGGACAACACGTTTCATGTAAGTGTTAGAACAATCATTTACCAATCATACAACCTGCATATGAACATTTCAAACACTAAAGAAACACATTGAAGTAAAATGTGGTGACTGACCTCCATATTTAACCCATGCATATGATGAAACACACACACTAGTGAATGCACACATTAGGGGCAGTAAACACACTTGCATACAGTGGTGGGCAACCCCTATCCAGAACCCGGGGAGTATTTGGGAGGATAGGTCAACCTTGAGCCCAGCTGCCCTTACAGTAGTGTCTACTGCCTATATTGGCAATACACAATATACACTATAATGGCCTAGTCATAATATTCTCCATTCTTCTGCAAAGGCTTTCCACCAGATTTTAGAGAGAGATTTATGTGGTTCTCAGCTGAAGACCCACATATCGCTGTGATGGTCAGATGTCCACCAACTAGTCATACAGTGTATAATACTGTGGTCCTGTCTCCATAAAAACTGTTTCTCTTTCTTTCTTTCTTTCTCTCTCTCTCTCTCTCTCTCTCACACACACACACACACACACACACAAATAAAGCAACTCTGGACAAATGAACGCAATTTTCACACATATATATCTACGCATACTGGAACCCCACTCTCCTCCAGTCTTCTTTTCTGACTCAGTGCACACTCATTCACACACTGAGTGAAGGGAAAAGAGCTGGTTTGTGGGTGGTGGTGGTGGTGGTGGTCTGTGCTATGTTCAAACTCACTCAAAATGTAAAGAATAATTTTAGCACTGTCATGATGGCAAATAAATCAAATGTTCAGTTCAATTAAAATTTTCTATTTCTGTTAGTCAGCTCCAGGGCCCCTGGTTCAGTCCTGATGTCAGGTTACTGCATTTGTGGTTTCCAGATTTTGGCATTGGTGTCCTCATGGTTCTGTGGTTTCCATATACTGTCCAAAAACATGTCAGTAGATGGACTGAGAACACCAAATTTTGTAAATTCTCCTATTTTGTGAACTAGTTTCCAATGCTCTATACCCACTCTGATCCTGATCAGGATAAGGGGATTAATGAAGATAAATAAATGATTGCATGGCAATGTTTTTGTAATGATTATTACTGCATAACAACAACTGACATAATTCTGTTTTCGCAGATAGACTGAAAAACGGAGGTTCATTTTCCTTTTCCCATTCATCTGTACAATTTCAGGATTAAATCCCTGGTTGCATCAACATAATGTTAGGACAGTGCAAGACTACACCTGGGAGCATCCGATAGAAACCAGGGGACACATCAAATATTAACATTGGCTCTATCTGGTTGTATCTAGTGGAAATCAGTTCTTTCAGTCCAAACAGAAGGTCTGGGTCTCCAGTGAGCTGTCCTCGAGCTATCTTTGTGTCAGAGATGCAGTTTACAGCTTTATGTGACACAAAATAAGGGCTGTCTGACCTGCTTTAGTCAACATCAGTTACATTCCTAGAAAAGTCCTCAACTGACTGATTTTGACATATCACTGAACATATTTACAACAGTCAGTGTTGATCTATGGTAATAAATATATGGAAATATCTATGGAAATAAAATGTCCTCTTAAAAAATGTATGCCTCAGTGGCTGACAGTGGAAAGGTCTAATAGGGAAGTATGCATTACCATTCTGCTGACCTCATGCTTATGATAATTTGGACCACCCGCATTTATCAAGCAGCAAAAAAGTTTTAAAAAGTATTTATTTGTTTATTTATTTAGAAATAGTGCATATACATCTGTGTCATATTACACATATATTGATCACCATAGAGTCTTGGGACACATTTTTAATATATAATTTGTACACACCTCACACACACCAAGACATTAGCAGCAGTTACTTTTATGGAATTCCTGTAGGATTGGACCAGACAGGTAAGTCTACACCTCCTATGCATACATTGGCGTCGGAAGCATTTTTAATGTGGGGGGGGGGGACACATGGATGAGATGAGATTGGGGGGGGGGGGTTCCTCCCCCCCAAATGTTTAATTAATTAGGTTTTCTTTTCTGGCGTTTTGGGG
>JAOVVF010000017.1:10392299-10405391 GCA_028565595.1 Duopalatinus emarginatus | reverse complement strand
TTTATTGCCTCCAGAACATTCCCCAAGCTTGTGAAGTTCATGACCTGTCGTTTTTCTGGCCCCTTGTTCTCTACCTCATTAGGATTCAGATCCCAGAAAGGTGACTCCTCTAGCGGGCATGGTGACAGCCTGGCACCCCTTCCCTTCCCCACTACAGCCGCCCACAGGCAGATACAATGACAGGTAGGAATGAGCTCCCGGGAGGTTTAGTGGGAGAAAGAGGGAGAGAAAGAGAGAGAGAGTGAAGGTAGGTGATGAGTGGGATCATCAAGCGAAAGATGCCCCCTGAAGATACCAGCTCCCTCAGGAGGATGGCTGAGATTACCAAGTGTGATTCTCTTTCTCTCTCTCTGTCTCTCTGTCTCTCTCGCTCTCTCTCTCTCTGGTCCTGCCATGCATTTTCTCATCAAATCATACCATGCATTCTCTCTCTTCCTATCTTCTCCACCGCCCCACCCCCACTCTGTCTCTCTCTCTCTCTGCTTCTTGCACGGCTTTTCCCCTGTGGCATGTGTGCACATACTCCTATCAACCGGAACCTTTCCAAATCTTGCTTAGACCATGTGATTAAGTAAAGTTAGACCTCAGTTTCGACTCATCCCCTGGGCTTTAAACAGGGCCAGAGAGCATGACCATACACTCAGCTTTACTATCACCCATTTAAATCTACTACAGCAGCACAGAGGCAAGGCCTGATTCAGAGAAATTCACACTCGTACACACACAATTCATCCCCAAGCCTCTGTGGAAGATGCCCCCTGCTGTTGCCTTATTTGCCTTTGCTTTGTATTTAATTAATTGAATGCACCAAGTGGGTTGAAATGTAATTAGGAATTTTGGGTGGATATATAATACACTGATTAGCCATAAAATTAAAACCACGTGCCTAATATTGTACAAGCCCCCTTGTACAATAGCTTGTAAAACAGCTCTGACTCTTCAAAACATGCTGCACAAGAATTTTGAAGGTGTGCTGTAGTATCTAGTGCCAAGGTCTTAGCACCAGTCCTGAGAATTGTGGGGCCTCCATGGATTGTACTTGTTTGTCCAGCACATCCCACAGATGGCCAGTCGGACTGAGAGCTGCAGAATTTGGAGGCCACTGCCATTAGGGAATATCATTGCCATGAATGGGTATACTTGGTCAGCAATAATGTTTAGGTAGGTGGTACATGTCTAAGTAACATCTATATGAGTGCCACAAGGGGGTCCTACACCATATTACCCAGGTGATATTAACATTATGGCTGATTAGTGTATAAGCCATATAGACATAACTTTTTCAGGGCCCCTAGGACCAGTCTCACAATGTGGGGCTGCAGGAATGCTTTAGATGTACGCTGCATCTCAATCTCAATTGGACGCCTAAAACAAAAGAGAAAGAGCTAACACACAGCCATGACCGTGGGTCGTGGTACATGTATTGTGTTAGTTTTGGGAACATGGCCAGCAAAAAGGCCTGGTAGAGATATATGACAATATGAAATATTTCTATAGAAATCTGTTTCAGCAAAAGTGTAAAAGTCTAGATGATTAAACAGCTGCTACACCAGTATAGATGAAGCAAGGCTAATGCTAAATACATCTGAAGGCTTGAAACTTAGTACACTTTCCTGCTTAGAAAGTCAGGAAAGTGTGCTTAATTCCCACCAGTGCCTCTCGCAGCAGGTTGTTGAACACCATTGTGGGTAATGTAGGAAAGCTTTAAGCAAATGAAAATAGACCATGTCAATGAAAGTTTAATCCAAAAAAAAAAACAGCTCAGAAATACTGGAAACCATTGAATATCTCATCTTAATTATGAATTTGTACAAGTCGTTCAGGGTGAATTTCTTCTTTAACAAGGGGGATTGAAGTGACACTGCTCACACCCTCATGATTAGTGAGATACACCCCACTGAGCTCCACTGCCCTACTGCTCATTACAGGGACACGAAGGCAATTCAGTCACCAGGTTTCAGTCACACGTTATAAGAAATTGGGTCCTTATATACAAAAGTATTATGTGAGTTCATGTTGGCCATTCATCACTCATTCAGTTCAGTACCAAGTGGGCTAAGAAGAATCATTCTAATGGCCAATTAGCCATCTGTCCCTTTTAAAACGCAGGCAATCCTTATGTCAGTATTTGGAAACTCTACATTCTTCTTCTGAAATGAATTAACATTTTACTCATGCCACCCTGCCACTACTTTCACACTCATATGCACTTTTGAAAGTTTTCTCTGTGCAGTTTAGTTAATAAACAGCCAATACTTTGGAGCTGTAAATTTAATGAATTTGCATAAATATACTTGCATAAATGCTCCCCAGTTAATGTTGTGATACAGGCTATATCACCATCCCTAAATAGCCGCATCCAAATATACAGAGCATATTTTCTCCAACCTTTTCACACCCCAAGGAAGGCCTTAGACATCAGCTTGCGAAAGCAATTAAAATGTGAAAGTGAACCACTGTTGCAAGAGTTGCTAATTGCAACAAGAAGTTGTTGATTTGGAGGAGAATATGGAGAAATATGGAGAGGAGGTTGAGAACACCAAAGTAAACTCAGGGGTGGATAGAATAGGAGCTTTCAAGAAATGTCTGCCAGGAAGACAGAAGTGATCAAAGACACTAAAGGTAGAACTTCCCAACACCCTCAGCCTGGGGGTTTAAGTGAGTTACTGTCCTGTCTATGTCTTCTCTGCACATCCTGCCTTGGTCACACACATGTGCCTGAATCACGCTGTTTCTTCATTTTATTTAATATTGGGTCCAGACGACACTTTTTTGAAGTCCGCAAGAGAGCCTTCACCGACTCTGAATTTCAAATTAAATCTAAATTGGTAATAAATGAAAATGTCCTTCTAGCCTATTGCACAGCTACCAGGAGTGCTTATAAAAGACAAGCAAGAGAAAGCTACAGTACAGAGTTTATATCAGATGCTATGTCCTCGTATTCACATAGGAATTTACATTTTGGATGATGTGAAAAAGACAAATTGAGGATGACACAAATAATATTAAGGAGCCTTATATCAAAAGGTAAGCAAGCTAGAAAAAACATTGTTAAAGTATGAAGCAGAGCTACAGCACAGGGGCTTTGTGGTGCATTTCTTTAGCCATAACCTTTCTCAAAATGACCCGAGAGAGGAAAGCAAAACTGCAACCACTTAAACTTTAGCCTGTGCTGCTGGTTCAGCTCTTACTGACTGAGGATTCAAATACTTCCTCCTTCATCAGCAGATGTTACATTTAGAAATTAACACTGTAAATTCTAGCTTTAATTCTATCAGGGCCATCCTGTATGTCTTATGTACATATGTATTAAATTGTTATTATTATACCAGTGTAATACCAGAACTAATAAAACTATTATAGGTAATGATATATACATTTTTATAAAGATTTATTTTAGTTTTTTTTCCTGTTTTAAAATTTGGCAACCCTGCAGGTAAGATTTTGTGGAGGCTTTCCCAGAAAGGATAACACCACTTAGCTTACGAGGGTTTTTAGGTTTTTTTGGGTTTTTTTTCCTTTTTTTTTATATTTTACAATTCTCTAAAGCCGCCATGCTGAAGTTTAATTTCCTTTACATTCTTAGCTTTGTGTACTGTTCTGTACAGTTCTCTGTACAGCCATTACAGAACACTGATTTGGTTTCCCTGCAGCAATTTCAGTGTTGTTTTGGATTTTTTTAATAACCATTGTTTGACTTGTGCAGGATAACAGGCCTCTGTTTAGCCAGGCATTAGAGATCAATCAGGTTAAGAGACATTTATTCACTTATATTTACATGCAATGGATATAAAAAGCTCTGATAAAACTGAAAGTTTTTATAATGTTAATAAAAAAATTCATCATGTCAGATCTTTGTCTTTTTTTAATTTGATCTAGCAACAAATTCCAGTGAATTTTTGAAAAAACGAAAAAAAAAACCATCCTGGTTGCACACGTGTGCAAACCCCTTGTTAAAACAACTTTTGCTTAGATTATACAGGATATATTACACCTTATAATTAAACCCTTCTTAACCAAATATGTTCTCTTTCCATACAGTATATGTAGAAAGATGTGGGTGTGTTATAAAATGCTTGAAAGGTCATACAGATCAGGAAGGATACAAACTGAGGGTGATTTAAAGAATTTTGTGTACATGTCAGCAGGTCGTGACGTTGTAAATGAGAGGTAAGCAAGTTCAAATATAATGCATGTTCATGGAAGGCAGGTAAGTAAGGTTACATGAAAGGGAGAGCAAGTGCAATTGTAAGCAATTTAATGAGCACCACAGTGGTGTGGCTGCTGCAAGATTCAAACAGCTAGGGAGCTTGTTAGGAGCCATTTTATTTAAAACATCTGCTCTCTTAAAATGAGAGCTGACGTGCCACAGTAATATGGATTTAGGTGAGTATTTTAATCATGTTTTGTGCAGTGTGCACTGAATACCGTGAATGGCATGGCCTGACACTCAAGAGAGAGAAATGTTTCCACAGGTGCATTAGTACGGTGCTCAGAATAGGGGATTATAATGGATGTAAACCTAAAACACTGTCATACATTCATACACCAGGTGAATCACACTGTGGTGTCGACTGATTAGTTTGGTTAAGGTGCTTAGCTAGAATGTTAATTTATGACTTATTGTTATTTAGCTAGAACGTAACATTTATGACATTTTATTTACTTTTGTAATGACAGAATTTATGTCAGTCAGTCGGTCATTATCTTATATGCTTAGTCCACCAGGGTCACGATTCCTCCGAAGCCCACCATTCTGGACAGAGGACCAATCCATTGCAGGGTACCACATACACACACATCTTCGCAATGCATGCACCTCCGCCACCACCATGTCTAGTCTATACCTATACTCTACCACCCTTTCAGAGGTGCCTGGCACTATAATCATAAATAAGTATATATGTGTGTGTGTGTGTGTGTGTGTGAAAGAGAGAGAGAGAGAGAGAGAGAGAGAGAGAGAGAGAGAGATCTCTATTTGGCAAGTACATATTGTAATGTATGTATTGTAATGGCATGATGTGATTATTCTGCCATATCGCCCACCAGTACAAAGTGTTTTAAAACAATGGCAAAGTTGCTAAGCGTTAATATCTGTTATTTTGTTACTTGAGGTTCTTTTGTAGATCAAGAAACCATGTGTGCCCCAAACCATCATTTACTGTTATCATTTATGCATGAGAGAAACATTAGATGAATACCACTATATATTACATATCAAATGAATTTTATTTTATTTTCATGTAAAACCTGAAAAAATAGAGAATAATATTCCCACTGTTTATTATTCAGAGCCTGAGCATAAGTATTTTATTTACTAACAGAGCTTTATGGATGCAGGTCTAACAGCTGTAGAATTGTGATGTTTTTGACTTTTGACCCAATTTATTTTCTCTGGTTTATCCATTTTTCAGATTTTAGAATATTAGAATGATGTAGTTGTTTTCCAGAGCAGTCAGTAAAATGGAGGTTTTTGGAAATTTCAAAAATATTTATGTATGTTTGCATGTACCTGTGGGATGTTATAACCACTCTAAACAAAAGCAGGATGCTAGTATAAAAAGTAAGCAAAAACACAAAAAATACAACACAAATGTAGTAAGCAGACTAATGCAAGACTGGCAAAAGACAAGCTCATTGAAAATAGCAAAAAAAAAAAAAAATGCAATGATGTGAAAGTGCTTAAATGGTCCTTACTTAATGAGCTCAGTGTGTTAGTACTCAGGTAAGATGAAGCACTGAGGGCAAACTGCCCGGATTCATGAAAGCAGCCCCAGAGGTTTACTATAAGGGCAATAAGCAGTTTGACTATGGTAGTGAACAGTCCTCTTGATAAGGGATCCAGAACATCCCAGACATTTGCCCAAGATCTCTCCACCAGCAATATCCCTTTCACTCCACCAAGTACTTGAGCTGATCCCTGCAGCTACTGTTATATTCTTGGCAGGAGCACAATCATCCACAGAGGCTAGTGGAGTGGTGTCCAAGGGTTTAGCTTCCTGCAGGGGCCAGAGGATAAAGAATAAAGGATAAATTTCTAAACAATAAATGACCATGCTGATGCATTGTAGGATCTTTAATGTGACATTAAAGTGAGGACTGACTTTTTTTTTGTAATGTAAGTATAGGTTAATATCTTTGGTATATAATACTCTCCCAAGGTGATGCCTCAGATGCCTTCATGCAGAAGTGATCTTATGTCTCAAGATTGCCCTCAATGTACCAATGCCACCACTGTTACATTACACCCAGAGGAACTGTAGCTCCAACATGCCAAGGAGTTTACAGTTGTCTCATTTGAAGTAACCTCTGGAGAAGGCAGAATTTGATTGAGGGTCTAAATGTATTTTTTATGTAATGACATACCTGTGCAACATTCACAGAGAACCTTACTCACCAGACCATACACTATTACAAATAAATGTCTTATGACTTTTTTTTTCTTCTTCCTTCTGATTTTGTACAAGGTTGAATGCACTGTGCAGGTCTAACTTGGTGTTTAAAAATTCCATTCACGGACTCCGATTTGGCAAAGGAAAGTGGAAATTTACTGAGATTGTGTTGAATAGTTAGTAATCCATACAAGATTTCTTCTCAATAAAGAAGCAATTTTCGAACCAAGGTTTTCCATGGAAGACCAATGATATGGTGGGTCAATCATCTACAAGAAGATAATCTCAGTGTGTCGTTGTGCAACTTGCATTTGTATAGACTGAGTCTGTTTGTGGACTTTCCCTGAATGAGTGAGTAAAGATAAGTTAAGGTAGAATCCATGAGTCAGTGACAAAGCACAGTGATGAGCAATTGCTCATTCCATCTGCTGCTGGCAGCCAGTATATAAAACTATAAAGTTTATTCAGCAAGTGTGTTACTCTCTCGAGTGATCTGGTAATGTCTTTCCTTACACCATACCCTCTGTGGGATGATCAAACATGGCCCAAAACATGGATGGTGTGCTGTTTATGCAACCATGCCTCGCCTACTCAACTTAAGATTCTTCTGGGGAAACACCTGAGGGGTGATTAACATAATAAGCAGTGCAACAAATACTTCTGCATTGAGCAGCATCATGACCATTTTTCTTAGGCATGCCAACACTAGAGACATGAAGAGTGATCTTAATTTGCCCTGAGATGTGTGATAGATTTGAAGGTGAATTTGGGACAGCTGTGGTTAGTGTGGTTAGTGTAGTTAGGTAACCTGTAATAGTGTATCAGTAGAAATGAGATGTAGGAATAGTATAGTAAAAGGCATAAGAAGTGAAAATGGAAGACTTTGCAATATGTATATGCTTCTCATCTTTATGTATGACAATACACCAAAGTGAGATTTTAGAAACTTCATGAAATAACTATTTAGGAGGTTTAGGAGGATGTGATATAATATACACCACTTTATTAGGAAGACTATACTAATACTAGGTTGGGCCTCTCCTGCACTCAAAACTCAAAAGTCTCAATTCTTTATGGCATGGATTCCACATACATTACATTCCACAATTAATTCATAAATTGTGTCCATGAAGGGATGCACATGGTCTGTAGCAATATTCGAATAAGCTGTGGCATACATCCAAGCATTGATTGATTGATAACAAGGCACCAAAAGTGAGCCAAGAAAACCACCAGTCAGCCTGGACTGTTAACACCAGGCAGGTCAGGCCCATGGATTTATGCTGTTGGCAACAAATTCTGACCCTACCATCTGTATGACATCACGATTCATCAGAACGGGCTGTATTTATCCAGTCTTCACCTAGCTATTTTTTTTCTAGAGTTTGTAGTTTCAGCTGAACCTGACATGGTCTTCTGCTGTTGTAGCCCATTCACCTTAGGGTTCGATGTGTTTGATGTACATTCTAAGATGCTTTTCTGCTCACCACAATTATACAGAGTTGTTGTCTGTCAGCTTGAACCAGTCTGGATATTCTCAGTTGATATCTCTTACCAACAAGTCAGTTCCGCCCACATAACTGCAGCTTAATAGATGGTTTTTCTTTATTGCACCTTTCTAATTGAGACTTGAAAACATGCTTAAAAATGAGATCAGCAGTTATAGAAGTACTCAAACTCACTGCAATCACATATTTCCCCACTCTGACAGTCAGTGTGTATGTTACCTGTAGCTGCTGGCCCATTTCTGCATGATTATAGGCATTGCAGTGCTGCTACATGATTAGCTAATTGGATAATCACATGAATAAATATGTGTACATGCGTTCCAATTAAAGTGCTTAGTGAATGTATAATATGATGTCACGTTTGAAATATTGCTACATATTTCACAATGGTAGCTATGATCTTAGAGGCTAATACAGGAACATGTAGAGATATATGTTGAGCCTTAGACCTGGACAGCTTTATATAGGCTATTGGGCTTATTTCGTGATGCAGTACTGGCAGCTCTGTATGCAGGAGGAAGTCTGTATGGTAGCTCAAACTGTTCAGTTTCTCCACTGCAGTGGAGAGGACTTAACATGGCTATGAACTTCGGCTTTGCCTCCTGTCTATGTGTCTCTGGCTACTTATGTGATTAATAATAAATGACAGTACAAACAATGTGAAATCTTCTGTGTACTTTAAAACACATTTTTTAAGTATCTTACATTTACATTTATGGCATTTGGCAGACGCTCTTATCCAGAGCGACTTACAAGGTAACTGGTATTACAGGAAGGCCAACGTTGTGTTAGGAGTCTTGCCCAAGGACCCTTACTGGTGTAGCACAGATTGGCTGCCCAGACCAGGAATTGAACCCACGTCTTTCACATGGGAGCCAATGATGTTACCACTGTACCACACCAAAATAGAAAGACGATAGTCAACACCATGTTATTCCTATGTTTTCCTTGAACATTTTGCCAGGTGTTTGGAAGCTACTACACTGATCAGGAACCTTTCACAAACAAAAGGTTCTACATTTGTCTTTTTAGCTATATTTAGCTTTTTTTAAATATATTTTCATTTTTTTAGCCCTCTTACATGTTTGTCCGAAAATCCACAATAAAAAGAAAAAGCCTCAGTTTACTTCTCATGTACATGCCATGTATTTTCTCTTTAAAAATAAAAAAACAACTCACAAAATTACACAACAATTTTTCCACATTATTAATATCATTATATATCCCTTGCATACACAGCCAAACATCGACCATCTCTGTCTCTGTCTCTCTCTCTCTGTTCCTCTCTATGCATTTTCATTGCTTTCTTGTACTTTGTATTGGCTTGGCTCCGCAGGGTACACATTGAAAAACAGACATGTAATATCAATTTGCCTGTTGCCTGCAGTTATGTAGGTCTCAGTGGCTGAGCAGCAAAAGAAGATGGGACATTTGGCTGATTTATTCGTTATTTGGGCACAATATTTGATCATTATTTGAATGTGATCGGAAAATCAGCTGAGGGCCCGACCTGGAGTTATCACCAGAAAGAGCAATGCATGTGCAATTAAAGACAACAAAGCAATTTGAACATATTGGACCTCATTTGCCAATATAACAGTTTATTTGTTCTTGAGAAAAGTCCTAAGAAAATTCTTCATCAGATTCATGATGTGTACTTGAACCTCAGGTACTTGAAAACACCTGCGTTCTTATACTAATGAATCACATTGTCCCTGTAAATTAAAAACACCTGTCTGTTGTCTCTAATTACCAGTGGTTAACTGTCCATATAAGGGCAAGAGACTGCAGGGCCATGTGCACACAAAATATGTGTGGCAAAATTCCTGCACCTAACAATTTGGGTGATCTTAATTTGCCCTGATATGTGTGATAGATTTGAGGGTGAATTTGAGACAGCTGTGATTAGTGCATAAGAAGTAAAAATGAAAGACTTTACAATATGCATATGCTGCTCATCTTTATGTATGAAAATATACCCAAGTGAGATTTTAGAAACCTAATGAAGTAAGTATTTAGGAGGTTAAAGGTAATAATGTGATATAATATACACCCACTGAACACACCAGTTCCATACAGGTTTACACACAACCTATATCAACAACATACTACATACTACAAGCAAGAAATTTAGAGAGAGTCAAGAATGTCCAAAAAGAGCACCAGACTAGAATGTAAGACAATCTCCAGTAGTACTTAAATGGAGGTACTGCTGCAGAAAGTGGACATCAAATGAGCTATCATATCTAGTAGCATCAGCAATGGATTAAAAATGACAAAAAACATGTATAGTGTTTTGTTACTCACTCATTGAACACTGTAACATAAGCAAGGACAACTGGTCTGAACTCAAATCGGAAGCCAAAAAATATTGTCCAACACAGAAAGGAGATGACGACCACTGGAGGGGTAAGGGCCTAGCGTTATGTGAACTAGACCAGCACATTGTGGCCATGATTGGATAGATACCATTCTCAGTTGTGCCCAGCAGCTTGGAACTTTCCCAAAACAGCGGGCAGCCCCAAGCCATGACACCCAGGTTAGGGGGTTAGGTGACTTTTTCACGGGCACTTCATTCACGTCTTTTCCGTTGCAGGAACCAAAGCTGTGACCTTCTGATCACAAGACCGGTTCCCTAACCACAAGCCTATGGCTGGCCCACAACTGCCCCATCAAGATCCTATAACTAGCGTGATCGACACTGATTCATGGTTAACATAACTGATGTAAATTGGAGTGTTAGTGTAGTGTTTATTTATTTTAACAGTAAAGTATATAATTTTATAGAATATAGAAGAAGAAGAAAATGCAATAATCAGTTATTTGTCAAAATATGTCCACATTACAGTGTGTGCAAGTGTTCTTTTGAGTGTGTGAAGAGTCTTTTCATACCTAAGAACAAATCCCAGATAAGAAAGCAATGCTGAAGGACAAAAACATCTTCAAAGTGGGTTTTAAACAATGAGGCCTATTTCTTTCTAACTTAGACTGATATAGTAATGTGGATTTTATGAGTGAGTGTGCATGTATGTACAGTGTCTCTATGGCATGCAAAAGTATATACACAGTATATATGGATGTGATGTTCTACCTTGTGTCAGTCAGAGAGACGGAAAACCCAACATATTTTATGCATGACACACCTTTACTACTGAATACAAGCTCTATATCCTTGGGAGTTTAATGATGTATTTTTTGGAGAGGGCTGGGGAGGAGTCTTCAGTCCCGGCAGAAAGAAGAAGAAAGAAATAAAGTGCCAGATAGAGAAAGAAATGGACAGAATAAATAAAGAGAAGAACGCAGCAAGAGATGTGAATAAGAAGAGGGATGGAAAAAGAGATAGTATCCCATGCTTTCTGAGAGAACAAGAGTGAAACAGAAATTCAAATGAGTATGGATTAGTGGACCTGGGAGGAGCAAGCCAAAGAGGTGCAGAACTGACCATAATGTAGGTAAATATGTTAACATAAGTGCAAACCCCACATATTTCCAGAAATTTACACACACACACACACCATTATTAATTCATATCCTTGTGCTCCAATAATAGACAACAGGCAATTTTATTTCTGCACACTGAAATCCCCAGCAAAACCCTGTTAAGATTCTGGTGTGAGGTTTCAAAATGGATGGCCAGTATTGCATTTTGCTGTGTATTACTGAAGCACTCACAAGAAACAAAACACAGATTCCCTCATTTCAGCCCTGCAGGCGAGTCTTGAGTGACAAAACATACTCCTCTGTCCAAGCCGTTCCACTCCAGTGAGTGAAATTCACTCTCTGATGAGCGAGGGCTACCTCCCTCAAACTCACTCCAGAAAATTACTTCAGTTCATTTTCCAGCCTGACTGTCCCACTAAGGAACAGATGTGGGGAGCCTTAACCCCCCCCCCCCCCAATCATTTAAAGAGATGGCCAGACACAGACAAATATATACATATATACAAATAAAATAAATGCACATATAAATACATGTAAAAAAAATTATCAGTGATTAGGCAAAATGTGATTTATAAGAGAAGAAGTACAATTTAAAAAAGGAAGATTGCTGGAGAAGGACTTTCTTCTCAATGGTAACTATAAAATGTTAGTGTATGTTTTAAAAAATGTATATTTTTTGATGACAAGCCAAGGTTAAATACACCCAGGAAGAGAAAAGGCTTATTTTTGGCACTCTTAGTTTGTGAATCAGGCAGTATGTAGTCTGTTGACTGATTCTCTATGGCCAGGTATCTATATATAATTTTAAAAGATTATAAAAAATAATTATCATTTTTCACAGCAGGTCTGTACATAAATTATTTGACTTAAAATAAATTATTTGACTAGGATGAAAATAGGACAAAGTACTTAGTTTTTAACTATTACACTATTTACTTTTACAATTAGTTGTAATAGTTAGCACAACAATGTATGAAGCACAATAATTTAATATCCTGCGGATTTTTTCTGTATTAAGATCAAAGATAAACATAATCTAGGTCACCTAATACAATAAACTGAAAGTGTCTTCTTTACAAATAACTGCATAGGAGATATACTGTGAATAAATATTTATTTTTGACGCATCTTTATTGTAGATACCAACTAATGTCATGTTATAACCTCACCAATAACTTCACCTATGCTAGTTTATGAGAACACGTTTCGCTTCTTTTCTATTGTAGCTTTTCACTGAAAATACTTGTGAAACAGAAGGTTAAAGTAAAAAAAAAAAGAGAGAAACTGAGAGAAAGAGAGAGAGAGAGGACTATGGAAATTGGTGAGCCACAGCTACAGAATGTTTGTCCACGAAGAATAAGAAAAGACCTCCAGTGGCACAGGAGCATCGCAACTATATGACTGAGCAGCAGTCACCAGCAGGTCTGAATTCAATTTCCTTATGCATCATGCTGATAGAAGGACCAGAATGTGATGTAAGCAACATCAGACCACAGAGCTGTGCTGTTTAGTGTAAACAGTGCAAGCTAGTAGTGACAGTGTGATGATGTGAGATGTGCTCATAGCAGCGATGAATGCCTGAACAGTCATTGATCTTTGAGGGCCAAGTGTGTCCCTTTATGTGTGCACTTCATTCAAGCTCAGCTGAAGCAGTGATACACTGTGTGTCATAGTATTACTGAATGCTTCAGGAAAATCACACTGATTTTTTTATTTCTCATTTGGCATTTTTTGATGATATTGAAATAGCT
>JAOVVF010000017.1:10318392-10384100 GCA_028565595.1 Duopalatinus emarginatus | reverse complement strand
GAGAGAGAGAGAGAGAGAGAGAGAGAGAGAGAGAGAGAGAGAGAGAGAGAAAGAGAGAGAGAGAGAGAAAGAGAGAGGCTCAGAGACTGAGAACAGAATTGCCAGTTATCATCTGTGATCTGTGATCTAACCAGGTACAGTAGCCAAAAATTCTACTCAAGTAAGAGTATTGTTACTTTAATATAATGTTACTCAAGTAAAAGTAAAAAGTAGTCACCCAGTGTTTTACTTGCGTAAGAGTAATTTAAAAAAAAAGTAAAAAGTGAATATTATTATTATTATTAAAAATTATAATTATTTATAATTATAATAAAAAAGTACTAAGTGAAAATACTACTCAAGTACTGAGTAACTGCTGAGTAACCTCTTTCTTTATTAATCAGGATGTCAAATAATACACCTGAATGCAGAAAAAGATAAAACAGCAATGAACAAATTCAGAGCCAGAGAATTTGTCATATTAATCAACTAAAACAACAATAAATTAAACCTTTACAAAGTAATGTAAATTAAATTCTCTTTGGTTGGTGCAAAACGCACACCGTTGTCTCTGCCATTGTGCTGTGCTTCTGTGCAGGGAAGTAGAAGTGAGTTTGATGTTGAAGGGGACATATTTCCTGAGTCCAACCACACTGCACACCCAAAATATTAGCTAGCTATACGATGATTCCTATGTAGATAAGGCAGTAAAATATTGCATTGTTTCTGTTTATATTGATCTTATTTCTGGGTATCCCATTACACTCATTAGTCAATTTTAAAACCTCAACTCACACTCTGCAGCTTTTCAGGGTTCTTCTGATATAATATATGATATTGTAAACAAAGTAATACTGGACAAAGCTTTTCATCACTAATCACTCACTCCACTCCTTTTCTCTGTCACTCCCCTGTCTGCACCAGCATTCTCCTAATAAGACATTATGTGATATTTAAAATCAGGTACAATCATGCTAGGTTAATGACTAATTTGACTTTTGATAATAATAATAATAATAATAATAATAATAATAATAATAATTATTATTATTATTATTATTATTATTATTATTATTATATATTTGGCAAAAAAATAATCAGATTAATGCTTAATAATAGTGCTGTGTATGTGCAATTGTAATAAAATAAGATAAAAACATGATTTTTGTTTGATATTATGCAGGATAAACCTGGATCATTATATTCAGGCTAAACAGATGAAGCAGCTCTTCTACAGGAGTCTTTACTGTTTCAGAGCAGTGTGGTGAAACCTAGTTATTGATCATTTTTAATTGATTTGTAAAGAAAACCTCCTCCAAAGCAGCCCAGGTCTGCTAGCAGTCTAGTCTGGACTGACCTGGGTTGTCATAGCAACGATTCATCACTTCCTGTTCACCACTTCCTGTCTCATACTATTAAGATTAGTACATAGTGTATACTGTATAGTATTAGTTTGTAGAACATGTTTAGGACGCAGCCTAACTTTATAAATCAGATTCTCCGACCAGGTGAATCAGAAGCCAGTGAAGCTGCTGATTGGAGCAGATATATGTATATTTGAACAGACACTTTAATGAAGGCTGAAAGAAGACCCACCTTATCTGACTTACTGCCAAAACACATTGACTTTGGTGGCACACTTTCAAAATTACAGCGAAAGAAAAAAATACCATATTTTATATTATTTTCTTCTTGGCATAATTTAATCAAATGGAGGTGAAATTCAGCAGCTATTTTGTGTCCAGTCATGTAATGGCTTGACTCTGTTTGATTGGTGAGACGCAGTCGTGACAGAAAAAAGTAGCAAGCAGAATGTAGCTCAATGTAATGGAGTAAATGTAGTGTATCACGACCCAAGTGTGTTACTAACCAAGATTCAGGGAGCAGGGAGAGTAATGTCAGAAGCAGTGTGTATGTGTTTGTGTGCATGTTTTCTTAACTCACTGAGCAAATTGATCAGAGATGCACAATGATAACAGTTGAATAGCTGACCTGATGATGTGACCAGGTGGTTTTGGTCTTTAAACTGCCACAATCCCTACAGGATTACTCTGTTCTACACACACGTCTCTATTCTCACTGCACACTTCCATCCTTTGTTCTTTTTCCGAGCTTTTGAAGAGCACTGGATCATAGCAGTGCTGTCATCACCTTGTGTTTGTCAGTCCTAATTACTGCAGCACTAATTGGTAGATGACTCCTGATTAATCACACACAAACACACACACACACACACACACACACACACACACGAGACGGTGAGCAAATCACAGAGACACTACACTGGGCCACTGATTGACCGAGACTAATTGAGCATTGGAGTGTGCATGTGTGTGTGCATGTGTGTTAGAGAAACAGAAGGAGAGAGAGAGAGAGAGTGAGAGAGAGAGAGAGAGAGAGAGAGAGAGAGATGCAGTGACATGCCAGCCCAATTAAAAAAAACACATTCTTTTTCGACTGTCACCCCTTTAATTGCTGGTTGGATGTTTGAACTGTTCTCTCTCTGGACACTAATTGTCTAGATTCTTTTCGAAATAAGCAAAAGAACTGTGCAAAAAGGCCACCAAGAAACAAACACATGCTTTTTTATAATCACACAGATTCGGCTGTTGCTACATCCTATGGTCTGTGTGTCGCTAATGAAACTACAGTAGAGATGCAAGTGCAGTCGTGCGTGCTTGGTGGATAATGAAACAACTTCCTGATTAGTCATTAAACAGATTATTGGTTTAACATCATTATATAAACCTCATCTGCCATTAATAATATATGGTCTGATACATCTGATAGATACAGTTTAGTGTGATTAAAAATATAGCAAAAATATCATATAGAAAAAAATGTTGACCCTTAGTATCACAAAGGTGTCTACCAAAAAATAAAAAAAGTAGAAGGGCCAAGTTACAGAATTCTAAAAAAAAAAAAAAAAAAGCCTTCAGAGTCAACAAAATAACCTATACCAGAATAAGGACAGGGTAGAAGAGACATGCGTGGACATGTGTGCCTGCCAGTGGCATTGACTCACTTTTCTCACATAGCACACATTTTTGAAAATGTGCCTCAGACGACAGACACAGGAGGAATTCTGAAGTGTACAAAAACATAGTAACTCCTCAGATCTAATCAAACATCTTGAATCTCGTCTCCACCCGTGTAGGACACACAGCTGAAACATAGTGTTACATGCTGTCTCTATCTATCAAGACTGATCTAACAAGAGTAATAAAGTCACAAGAGAATATTGTCCCCAGCTCCTAAAGCCAATCCCCATATTCCATAACCTCAACCAGAATATTTAATTCTTATAAATTATGTTTACTGCCCTGCGATAGACTGGTGATCTGTCCTGCCCACACCATTAACGACACACAGGGACTAGTAATGTCTATGGCTTAGAGATGGGAGGCTATGTTTCATACCCCCACCCCAACCCCCCACCAAAAATAATAATAATAATTAAATATTACACATAAATAATTTCACTAATAAACACTCATACCTGGAAACAGCCGTGGACTTGTGGTTAGGGAACCAGCCCTGTGACACGAAGGTTGCCAGTTTGATCTCTGCTTCCATAACACCACTGTAGTGCCCAGTGGTGTGTGTGTGTGTGTGTGTGTGTGTGTGTGTGTGTGTGTGTGTGTGTGTGTGTTTTAGTAAACAGATGTGTTCAATGTGGACATGAAATTTCTTTATATTTTGCAAGCACTATGGTCAATGAGTTGTTCACTTTTCACTTTTATAATTTAAGACCTACTGGTTCATGTAAGAAAAACTGCTGCACCTTTTTGTCTCAGTTCAAATTTACATTCTTACGGTTTCCCTGTAACACAAAGTACACAAATCTTTTTTTGTAGCTCCAAATATTCACATCTGTATTCGCATTTCTTTTCAAAGTAGGCATGACTGAACCCAGTTCATGTGTTAATTTATTTATTTAATCTATGAAACACTTGTGGAATATCACTTACTCATTGTCTATTCTGCTTTTCCTACTACTGGGTCATGGGGGTGCTGGAGTCAATCCCAGCATTCAGTGGGTAAATTCACACTCACTAATTCACCTGAATGCATGTGTTTGGACTGTGGAAGGAAGTGGACTCAGACACAGAGAGTACATGCATGAAAAATTCCAGCATGGTGTATGAATAACTGACCTGCCATATTTTCTAACAAATGTAGTTGGTTCTGTTTCTAAAATGACCTGGCCAGTGACCCAGACCAGGCAGTTACTAAGGACTACTGCACGTTCATGTTAACGTGTTAACGAATGTAGTCTATTAAAACCTGATATCTGACAGATTGCACCAAAGTAAAAACCTTTACTCATGTTATTTTTGTTGTTGTTTTTGCAATTGTCTGTGAGATCCTAGGTCTAATGAACACCTCTAGTCTCAAACAGATGTCTTGGTTTTTGGAAAAAAAAAAAAAAAAGTCTAATTTACGTGTCATCTATCTGTATCAGTATTTATAATTGTTCCATTCAGTTATCTGGCCTGTAAAAAAAAAATTATGAACCTTGTTAAGTTACAGTAATATGTCTTACAGTAATATTCTGGGGGGTTTTTTTTACAGAGATTTTCTGACACCCCTGCTGCCAGAAAATAACCATTTTTGTATTCCCAGTGAATTCCTGATATTTATCCCATTTTCAGTATAACCTTTTAAAGTAACAAAAACAAAAACAAAACAAACAAAAAGAAAACAGTCATATGAATATTTCTTTGAAAAATTAGTTTCTCTATCTTGTCTTATTGTGGTTATATAAGTGCTGCTATAGGAAATAATTTCTATGCTAATGATAATTTAAATAGATGACAGTGATAATGATGTGTGTTGTTCACTCTCAATGCCAATGTTATGAGAGTAAACAACACACACTACTTACAGGATTGAGCTGGACTAGAAAAAACACTGTCTGTCCAGCACACACCTTATATTAAATTTAAGAAGGGACAGGACAGCAGAGATGTCTCCAGTTTCTTCTTTGAAATTCACACAAGATCTCTGTTGTTTAGTTCCACAGTGCAGGAATCAGGTTCTTTCCCCCCTAAAAAAAATAGGTAAAAAACAGTACTTTCTTTTCTGTTGTTTTTATATTTAGTATTCATTGTTGGTAAAACTTTAAATTACAGCCCGCATATTACTGGGTAAGTACAGAGTAAGTACGGCGTAAGATACCGTAAGTAAAGGGGATGATACTGGAAATATGTGGTTATTACCGGGTATCTTACAGTTATTACTGGGTATCTTACAAACATTTTACAAACACAAGTAACTACGTTTCAAATCCTTTGTACTTCTAAGCATAACTATATTATTATATTCAATTACAAAGTTGAATTAAAAGTATGGCACACACAAGTGACATGCAAGTGACTGACCATAATAATCATCAGCACATACTTTGTAGATATTTTAAACTGTTTAGCTTGTATGTACCGAGGCATTATATGTTCATATTTAACATTCTTTAAACAACACAGAAAATAATGTAAATATGCACCCCCAGACTTTAACCCTCAAGTGTTTTGTTAGTGCAGCTTAATACCCAGGACTTTCCTGTATCATACCTGTAAGTACCCTGTAATACCCGTAAGACACCCTGTAATAACCACATATTTCTACTGTTTATTGACTTAGATTTAAAATTGTCTCTTTTAATCACTAACTAAGCTCCACAGCATTACTGCATCTTTTGTATGTTGTGATTTCTGTTCTTAATTCCATCATTATGGCAAACAGTTGTCTTTTAAATGTGGTGTGTAAATAAAGGCGAGTTGGCTTAATTTCGAAGGCAAAGACATTTAAAAATTAATTTACTGATAGAGTACTTACGCCATTTTTTGGTAATTTAGGCATCTCTGTTGCCGGTAGTGAAAGCAAATTCAGTTCACCTTGAGAAGCTAAACCTGCAGAAAAATAAACCACAATTCTCAAGTAAAGAATCACGTTCTCTATGGCCTCAGAGTGTCAGAATTCGAATCAGGCATGAATGTGTGTATGCTGGTGCTGGCTGCAGATGAGCGTTTGTCTCCGAGGTGCCGTCTCTCAGCCTTTCAGCCACCTGTTCCACTTTCAGCAGAATGAAGGGCTAATGAGAGAGAGAATAACAGAGGGAGGGACAAGATGAGGACGAGGTCTGTAATGTGGCTTGGTGGGCCCGTTTCCATTCCTCCAGCTACAGAAGAAAAGAGGAGATCTGCTAGTGAGAGCAATAGAGAGTGAGGTATGAAGTTCAGGTTTATGTTCCTAGCCATCAAGCTCAGTAAGGGATAAGAACATAGTGTGCCAGCACAAGTAAAGTGTATATATTAAAAGAGTAGTTATACACACACCATAAACCTCAGCGGGAATATTGTCTAACACATGGTATAAGAACTGATAATGATGTCGAAGTAAAAAAAAAAAAAAAAAAAAAAAAGTAAAGCCACTTGCAGTGGATAATCAAACTGATAACAGGGGTTTAATGAAGGGACGCACAGTGGTACACTTGGTGAGTAGGAGGGTGTAAAGACCAGATGTACTTCATTAGGACCACTGTCACAGAGTGTATGTGTGTTTGTGTGTTATTTTATTAAGCCCCAGTTATATCAGCATGCGTCTAACGAAAATAACCGAAAGAAATTGAGCGCATGAGTGTTCTCTCAAAGGTGGAAAAAAAAAATGAAGCAAGCAAGAGAGACTTGGCTTTGAAATATGATTAGCAAAGATTGAATAATTCCATGGATCAATCACTTTTATGCATCTGGGGAAATCAGATGTAATCACTGCGTGGAATTCAGGAGTCTTCTGCCAGAACCTGTGTCCATGTGTAATTTCATTGGATGAAATTTGTGTTACATTGATTCATATCTTAATTAATGATTGTAAAAACACAGTACATTACAGTGGCAGTAGTGTCTAGTAAACATGTTATTTTTTAAAAGTATTATTATTTTTATTTTGTAGTTAATTAAGCATCACAAAAGAATTGAGCATATCTCAATAAAATTGTGATATTTGCCTTTACATTTTAATATGTGTACTATAGACTACTAGTGTATTAGGTTAACTAATAGCTAAAGTAATACCTTTAACTAAAAGTTCACACACATGAGTCATTCAACCCTAAAGGCACTGAGACACAGAAGATACAGGAGAATAATAGTAAATAAATAAATAAATAAATATTAATAATAATAATAATAATAATAATAATAATAATAATAATAATAATAAAAGAACTGAAGAGATAAAACCCAAATTAAAATGAATAAAATAAAACAGTAAAAAAGGAAAGAGCACATGACACATAGCTGGAGAACTTTACAAATATGCTGAACTGAAAACCAGTCCTCAAATTTTCTCTTTAAATGGTAAAAGCTATGACTTAAATTGAAGCTGTCGGCCTTAGATCAGGCCGAGTCAATAAAAGGGTAGTTACATCCTGGTGTGAGTCACACTCATTTGTACCATCAAATAATACTTCTGATATAATGAGACGTATGTGAGTCAAAGGGTTCGGGCTGACAGTGGAGGATTTGCGAGTCCCTGGGAGGCTGTAACTCATCCTCAGAGCTGCAGAAAAGGCCAGAAGCATCAGTCAGCTTAGGGGGAGGTCAGCTTTGCTCCAGTCGCTTGCCTACAACCCTCCCAGGATCTTGCTGTAATTTTATGGTATTATAAACCTTAAACCTTTAAAAATACTTTTTTAGTGGATGATTTTTAGCCCCTGTGTAATTTAGATGTCCATGTAATTATCTACTAACCTCTAATAATTCTTAAAATAAAAATAAAAAAAGCAGGAGGGAGAATCCACTACAGATAAGATAAGATAAGATAAGATAAGATAAGATAAGATAAGATAAGATATCTATATTTTCTTTGTACATGTTACAATGAAGTTAAGTAGCAATCTGGACAGTGCATTCAAATGTAACAGATAGCAATTAAAACAGAAAAAATAAATAAATAAATAAATAAAAGGTGCCACTGTAATGTAAACATTTGTTGGTGTTCTGTAGAAGTAACCGTGTGTACTGTAGTCACTCTGATCCCAACATCTCTTTAGCAGATTTCAACAGAGCTAAAAAAAAATAAAATACACAGCACATCATTACATATTTCACCTTCATTTTCACTGCTGCACCAAGGAGTTCATAACACGTATGATTTTTTTCTGGTCAGTGCATAAGCTCGGTCTGTGTAGCATCTGTGTTACGTGAATGAGTAATTATGTCTGACGTGGCTGCACAGCCTGTGTGTGGGGTGACTGGAGTTGAGCAGAGTTGTAGGTGACCTTTTCTGTGCTGTAGAGGTGGCATATCTCTGACAGTGTGACAGAGAGAGTAGCAACCTCGCTATAATGGATGAGCTCTTTCAAGGTTAACACCTCTCTCTCTCACGCGCTCTCTCTCTCTGATTTTCCTTTCCTCCTGTCATCCTTTTTCGCCTTATTTCTAATCCTCCCACCTTTTACACTCCACTCATAAGGTATCAAAGTTCTTTTACATTTTTGCTCTTCATTTTTATGATTCTTCTTACCCTCACACACTCATTTTTCTTTTTTTTTTCTCTTTCTTACAATTTATTAAGGCGGAATTTCTCACTCATTGTTTTGTCATGAAATGAATGAATGAAATGTGCCCTTATCAAAATGTGAATGTTTTCCCAACTTCATTCTATGTGAAGCGGACTGGAATATTAATCATATATTTAATATCATGTTTATGGAAGAAAAGGTCGAACAGAAACGCAAAGCAGAAGGAATAAACCTAATGCCATAGAAAACTAAGAGGAGAAATTCAAATGAAAAGCTCCTTACTTTGCCCTTAAGCAATAATAATCTTTTTTATACTGAATGGTTCAAGATAAACTTCAGAAATACAGAAATGTGCTTTTACACATTACATCTGCAAATTAGTAAAAACAGCACCACAGAACTCAAACGCGCTAGGCTATGTGTGCTGTGTTAGCATTGTAGAATGGATATGAAGCCCAGAAAGAGTGTTGCGACTGTGACAAACACCATTCAGTCCTCATCCATCATAGGTGCCAAACCTAAACATTCATCACAAAGTTTGCAGATCCCTGCTGTTCTCATCCTTCTGCTCTTCGCTTAATCTCTCCTTCTTGTTCTGCGGTTGTACAACACAGATGAATATTAGTTCTCCGTACTGGCAATGGAAAGATGCTGAGCAGCAGTAACAGAACTGCTGCATTAATTAAATGCAAAAATTTGCCTTACTCTGTTTCATTGGATGGCTGCTGCTAAGATTGATGAACTTCTCTTGGATACGCCACGCTGTGCTGCATCTATACCAGACCTTAATTGAGACAGAATATCTATTAGGTGAGAGGTATATGTCAAGATGCCAACTTCTGTATTCTAATCGAACCTTCTTTCCAGGCATCGCGGCTTTGCTGCAAAATTGTTTTCTCTGTTTTTATGAACAGCAGGGTAGGTGAGCAATAAACTACATGTACTCTTGATACTCCAGTCTGTGGTTCACTACAAAGGTTCCATTTTTCATTTTGCATGATTAAATCATAGCAATTTTCATTGAGCTTTTTAAATACAACATTTTACTTTTGTATTTATTTCTGCTTACCATTATAGAGTAAAATCTACTCATGATTTTAACACTGACAGACAGTTAGCCAATTAAAAGACAGTATATGTAAATCATGGTACATTTTAAATCATTTTCAAGCAAAATAATGTTGTTTCCTGCTGAAAGTCTTTAGGTTTTCAGACCGAGACGTATGTCTGAGACAGTGGAGACAGATCTTCATTTTAAAATGCTTAAAGGAAACTGCATAGTAACATTTTGCAGTTTAGGTAAGTGTGAAAATATTTGCATTTAACAGCTTAATTTACAGCTGTGGCAACAACTACAGGTAAGCCATTACCTAGCTGAGTAAGTAAGCTAGCCAGAGTTTTTGGTGTTTTGCTTTATGCAAACTTTGTATTAAATGTCCGATGTCTCTACAGGTTTATTAGTGTCAGCAGTTGCTGCTACAGTTACTGGATTATGTAGCTAGAAACATGTATGAATTAATGCACTAGCTAGCAAACCTAGCAAGATCCTGAAACCCCACTGGCATTTGGCTGGTAGCTAACAGGCTAATGTTTTCTTTATTTACATACAGCTTAGTTAATATGATTGGTTAAAAATACATTCCTCAGTCATGGAATATTTTACAATTAGTTTTATCAATTGTACATGCATAAAAAGTTATTTACTCAAATAGTTTTTCACCAGACAGCTTACTTACTCTTACTTGAGCAATTGCTTTGATAAATTTCCTTTTCCTAAAATGAAATATTACTACAGCAGCAGCACTTTTAGTCAGTGTGAGTTGTGCTATAGTGAACAATAATCAGCAGCAGCTTGTGACCATAGATTTTGGTGAGCCAGGATGATGTTAACTACAGTCCAAACTGGAGATGATGGATTGATATTAATGGGTCCCAAAAGTCCCCCAAAAACATCCTGTACATTATTACAAAACCGCCCACCAACCTGGACTGTTGATACAAGGCAGGTGATACAATGATGTAATAACACATAAACTGGACGATACACTTCTCAGGCATAAAATATTGAAAAATATTTCAAATTACTAGCTTTATATTTCCTATAATTGCGCATATGCTTGCTTCTTTTATCAAGACTAAGTTTCCCCATATCATATGAAATTAATGGCTTTGTCTTAGCAATTTCAGCACTGCCACCTTTTGCTTTTCCTAATAGACACTTAAAGCAAGACACTCTATATCTGTGACAAGTTTGAAATTTGTACCATAAGACAGACCCGTGCTTTCATACCTTCTTGCAAATGTAACCCCTTTTTCAGTTCTGTTACACAAACAGAATTAGCAAGCACAAACTCTGGATACTATACTAAGAGTTAGCGCAAAACAAAGTGTGAGCATTAGAAATTCACAGTTGCATGTTTTAATTACGAAAGTGTGAAAGAAAAACAGAAATAATGTGAAAAGAAGACACATTTAATCACGATACGAGTTGATGAGTTCCACTGTACCTAATTATCTGTTTAATTTGATCAGTTAATGAACTAGGCTAACATGTCACTTGTGAGCCTGTATTGCCTTGCTCATGTGTTTGAAAGGATGAGAGTTTGATCTGCGGCGTGCCACACACTTCTGAAGATCCCCAAATCCTCAGCAGTTTAGCTCTGTTGTTGCCAAATAAATAAATATAAAAGCATTTATCCTACTGAATCAGAAATCTGCATTAGCCAGTCTTGCATCTATCATGGTTTGCATTTAACAGTCATTTGAACAGCAGTGCAGTCTGTCACGCTAATCAGGATAAATTGGATCATTTAGGCAAATTTAACGTGTGCAAGCAGTTTAACTTAGCAAATGATCAAAGGAAGCGCATTTTGGGACCTTCATCAAGTACGGGCTGGAAGAAAAGGGAGAAACCTGATATAAAAGGAAATTAAATATAAATTGCAGTGTGTTGGGAGCCCACAGCCCTGCTTTACAGTTGCTAATTTGAATTTTCTCATCAGCTCCTGAGTCATAGCATGACAAGTGTTCTCCAACATAGAGCATTTATTTGTTTCTTTCCATATGCTTTACATATGCCATTTTTAAAGCTTTTCTCAAGCCTAATGTAAGTTCAGTTTCTTGTGTTAAAAAAGAAAGAAAGAAAGAAAGAAAGAAAGAAATTTCTTTGTTCATTTCTGAAAACCATTCAGTTGGGTGTACTGTATGTTGGCAAAGTGCAAAGACTTTTGCATAATTGCACATTTCCCCCTCATTAACAGGTTTAATTCTAATAACTAAATAAAACGCCAGCGCATTAGTGAGGTCAGGCACTGATGTTGAATGAGGAGGCCTAGTTTGCAGTCAACCCTAACATGTTCGTCGGGGTTGAAGGTGAAGATCAAGTGTACAGTGTATTTACTGTCCTGTTCTCTTCACAGGTTTTGCATAGTTTAATAGTACTTTCAGGTTTTAGGATTTTTGTAAGTTTTATATTGGGTAATGTACAGCTAATTTCTGGCAGTATCTTCATTTCGAGTGCTTTAAATTCTGGTCTATCTGCACTAGCTTTGTATATCTAATTTTGGTACCTTTTTGGTTTTCCAACTGTTTTCCAATTGTTTCAGCCCAGTGGGATACAAATCTGTTTTAATGTGTAGTTATTGATTGATAGCTAATCAGAGCCTAAACCAGCCACAAAATTCAGCTTTAGTGATTTGATGTCTTTTATATGTTCACACAGTTATATTGTGTTAAAGGAAGTTTGCATCAGCAAAAACACTCTGTGCTTACCATAGTGAGCCACAGTAACCTACAAAAATTATCGCCAGCAAAAACATCAATATAAATATGAGCACAGCGACAACAGTTTAGCAGATGTGAATTAAAAAAGCTGCACCAGACCTCAGCTTGGCAGTCTGACTTACTCATTGATCATTCATTCAGACTCATTCACAGCAGGCACCTGATCCTAGACAGAACCAATCCAGCAATGGAAATGTCCCAAGGGCTTGGCATGGCACACACAATGGATCTACTTTGGAGACAGCTTTTAAACTGTTAGCAGCCCAGAGCTTGACCCAAGAATAAATAATGAATTAGACCATTTAGAAGCCATGTACACCTCTAAAACAGTAAAAGGTAAAATGATACAAAATGAAGAAAAACTGTTTAAAAAACACTCCATTAGATTTACTTTTACATTTGCCCCCCAAATGAAATGAGGAAATATATATTATGTTCATATTTGCTCAGCCAGGATTATGAATTAAATAATTTCGCATGGCTGGCTAAGTGATACATTTATCATGTGAGATATATCTGGTAAATTCTGCAAACACAGTTTAGGGTAACCTGTCCTATAAATCTTGTAATCATAATTCATTTTTTAATGCATTTATACCCACCGCGTTCTTGAATTCTCCAATCTGATTGGTCAAATTTAATTTCTATAACAGCACAGGTGTGATGCTAGAACAGACTATAATTCAAATCAGTGTACTTGTTCTAATAGATTATCTGGGATACTCTGAAGCCCTAAGTGCTTTTAAACTTAAGAAAAAAATGTATTTTTAATAATATTTTAGTTTACTGTTCAGTCTTTGCATCTATCTGCCTCTGTCTTCCTGATCACGTCCTACTCTTTGTTGTACTATAATGTGTAGTGAACAGCAAGGGGGAGAGAACATTTTTATTCAGTTACGTTTGTGCATTACATGAGCTCCATCTCCAAAAACCTTCACTGTATTAATCACATAAGAATCACAGCACCTTTATATACATCAAGTTCCTCAAGGTTATTGATTCAAATGTGCTGAAAACGGTTCAATCGCTGTACAAATGCCCCAAACACAAAAAGAATAGGTCATAATACATCACCTGTACTTTGTCTCATGTTTTTCTCTGTAGCTTGACTTTAAGTATGCACAAATAACAATTTTGGCCTTTAAGTTCCACTAGATTTTTTATGTGATCTGGTTAAAAAGCAGTCTCGCTTACAGGCAGCTCTACTTGTCTGTCCCTGCACCTTTCTCTCCCACACTCTCATTACTGTCATCTGGCACAGTTAAGATATGACTTAAAAACCTTAATTGACAGCTTTTCATTTTAGACTCAGACTTCTAATATAAAAGCAGCACCGGAGATAGTATCCAGAAAAACACACACACACACACACACACACACACACACACACACACACACATACATAATTACATTCCTCATGTAATGGAACCAAACCTTGTGGACTGCCCATCCAAGTGTATTGTAATCTCATAGTTTGCTCAGTATACATTACAGTGAATGTTACTGACTGAGACTGTCATATTCAGTACAACAACACAATTATTAGTGTCATCTTGAATTTATACAACAGTCATGTAAACCAAAAATTAACATCAAGTAACTGATGTGAGTTCCAGACACAATATGGCCAAATAATTTATTTGTTTGCTACAAAAATAGTTGCCAAGGAAACAGAAGGTGGAGAGAGTGTGGTTTGTTGGCATACCCATGCACAGACTCACTAGTCTACTTACTAGTAGTAGCCTTAATTTGCTGTCTACAGCATACAGACAGGGAAACACTTGAGGCTAGATAGTGCAGTTCCTTCAGAAACTGTGAGCAGGTTGCGCTCTGTGCCGTTGTGTGTGTGTGTGTGGGGGGGGGGGTGTTTGTTTTTATGTGTGCACTCACATGTGTGTGTGTGTGTGTGTGTGTGATATATTATAAGGAGGTACACAGGCTGGTTAAAACAGACAGGAGAACATGACATGTGTACATAGTAAGAGGCCTTGTGTGTGTATGCCTTTTCTGAATGTGTGTGTGTGGTGGGGGGTGTGGTGGGGGGGTGATGTACACATGCATACATACAACTGTTATTTATTTATGTATTTATTTATATACAGATACCCCTGACTGTAAGAATCTGCCCCTAATGTCTGTGTGTGTTTGCTGGAGAGAGGGGCATAGGCTAGTCAAGACCGAGAAAAGAACTCCTGTCTTTTTACACACAGGCATAAATATCACTTTCATTTATTTATTTATATATTTATATAATAATATATTTATTTATATACATATCCCCCGTTTTGTGTGTCCGTTTTGTGTGTGTGTGTGTGTGTGTGTCAGAGAGAACCTTAACTCTCACTCACTCCTGTTAATATGCACACTTTTATGGAAAAGACCCTATTTACACACACAGAACAAATGCTCATAAGTCCTGCATCTATCACTTAACCATAGAGACCGTCTGAGAGAGGACCCCTTGATGATCATTGTAATGTAAAAACTATGTGGATTGACATAACTCGGACAGAAGATGTCAGGTTGACCACAGATGAAAAAATGAATTTTCATGGCCCTGAATTTAACATCGCAGAATTTAACATTGAAATCTACTTTCTCGGGTCTTATGCTGAACATGTCCTCATAACTTATATAATAAACAAAAATAAAATGTCAAATCTTTTATCATTTCAAAGAGAACAATGGTATGTCTACTATTTAAAATTTAAATGGTGTTTCTAGGTGGAAGTATAAGGATTTTAGACAGGACTGAACAAAGAAAAACTGGATTCAACCGAAAAATCGAGATGACCACCAACTCTAGCTGCTGCCTATAGAAATGAATGGAGCGAAATTAAAAGAGTGATAGAAAGAGAAGGATGAGTGCAATCTGTCCATAATTTGGCCTGGCCTGGTGAGCCCGGGTCTGAGCATGCCAATTTTTGTGATTGTAGCTTGAAAATTGAGTGAATGGCAGCAGTTTAAATAAAATCCCATTCAAGCAGATGGGACATTTTTCACCGGAAAAAAACGAGTGTAGCGGAAGAAGGGATGAACATTTCCAAAATCTAATTGTAAGCGCACTCCTCTCAAACATGCTGGACCTTTTAGTGTTCGTGCAATGTTGATACCTCGAAGACTGAATGAGGAGATTACTGAAAGAAGAACAATTATTGTGTCACTTCTAAGCATAATCATAGATTACAAAAAATGCTTATGAGCAGGTTACAGGAAAGTAGAGGTCACTAAGCTACAGTTACACCCACTGTTTATTTCGTTAATAAAAACTATGGTGAAACTTTTTCACTGATAGGATATTTTTTACAACAACAATAAGATGACGGATAAAATTAACTGACAAAAAAAAGAACACAACACAACTTAAGAGACATTTGAGTACCCACCACCCAGAACTGTACAAAAAGGTAAGCCGATGTTACCTTGAGACTTAGACAGAGACAGAGATAGCTCATGCATGTGACGTAAATTAACAAAAATCCCAAATGCAAAATTCTCTCATGCACTATAAGCAGTGCTAATCCTGTACTTGTTCTTGCTAAAACTGAACTAAGTTTAGTAGGTGGAGTTCATATACAGTATTTTACCAAGTACATTCAACAATTTCGGGTACTTTCTGGCCACAATGGATAGGCTTGCCCACCACTCCAGGCAATATATTTGTTAAGGTCAAATTTATCTGTGTGTATAAGCACAGTAGTCAATGAGTAGCTCAGTTTTACTAACGATGTTGTCTTATTCTCTTAATGTATTTTTATTCTACGCTAAACCGTAGCTGCATTGTCAAAGTAATGACCGATATGCTGGATGGCAGTTAAAATATCTGGCTTGGGGAGAAGAGATGTCGTTCATAGTGAACACAGTCAAAATGACCGCTATGGCCTTTTGAGGCCTTTGTAATATTCATTTCATATTTCAGATTAAAATATGCTCTACTATAGTAAAAGTCACAGAACTGTGGATTATTATTTTAAAGCTACAATGTCTCAACCTTTTAAAATGGTTGGATTAAAAATCCATTAAAAGTGGCTAAACTGCTTTGAGCACAACTGAGTACTCTACAAAACCATCAGTGTACAAAGATTACAATTTACACCACACCCAGATTGAGCAATAATTTGTCTGATTGATTTTCTCAAAAGCATACGGAGTAGATCACCTCGATAAAGAGTCACTAAATGTCTCTGAATGTAATGCAGGGATGAACTAGGCTGGTCGATGTGGTGTAATTGCTTATGTTTTTCCCCCCTGATGCCTATTGCTATGGTGTCTGTGTGTGAGTGGGTAAAAAGTGTAAAAAAAAAAAAAAAAGTGAACTGAGAACTTTAGATACCTTTCCAAGCTTAGATTTGACATGTAATGTGTGTGATGCATGTAACACTGCACAAAATGTTAAAATCAGACAAAATGTGTTTGTCGTTCCCCACAATACATAACATAACTTGGGGTTGTACATAAGCATAATCATAATATTTCTGGTTGCATACAATTGATTTTCCACTTTCTACCATTTTTCAGTCTTAAACGCCTTTGCAGCTCCAAGTCTCCCAATGCAGGACGTCATGCAGGGACTATTTGTGTACTGTTTAATAAATGCTACGTATTCAGCATGCTGTTCATTATGGAAGTATACAATTTTGGACACAGCGCTAAACAGCCCTAAACTACTATTTACAGGTTTTCAAAAGACTAAACATGACATCATAGGTCAACCTGTACCTCACGGGTCCTGCAGGTTGATTCATGGTAAGCAGGCTAAAAAATATTGTGGGCTTGGGCGGGGCAGCTAAAAAACTAAGTAACTAAGTAACCAAATAAGCATTCGAAATAAATCATTGTAACCACTGTTTTTAAATTTGTGCACTAAATAAACGTTTTCTTTTATTCTATAATATGGAGCTAACACTGTACAGTCTAATGTTGGTGGTTTGTGGGTTGGTTTGGGTGCACTGATTAAAGGACATTTTGGTGGGGTCGGCTTTCATAATTTGTCAAGAAAAAAATATAGTAACAATGATCGAATATCATACTTTAATTTGGGTATCAGGCTTTTTAATAGCTTTTTCAAACACTTGTTATTAGGTTTTTCCTATAATAATGAATGATGGGATTTTACATGTGTGCAATCTTGCCTTTCTTTTACCACAGTCAAACAAGACATGCTTAATGGCAACAGTTTATGGGGAATAAGAGCAAATGAACTATGTGTTAATTCAATGAATAACATAGTAGTGGAAAAAAAGGATTTTAGTTCTACTGTTAATATGTTTTATTTAACAAAGAGAAATAATTTGTCCTGTTGTTTGAGTGGAAAATTTTGCGTACACATACACATTGTTGAATTATGTGTAAGCATGGTCTAGCATGTTCTATTCCTACATGCCCCCATGAGGGTATTGAGCTCCTTCTCTTGTGCCCTCACACTATACACGTGCCCTTTAGTCCAACATGATTGTCATGGCTTCCGGTTTGGCTCAGAGAACAAAGATGTGCACCTAGAGAATAGTCATGAGCACTGTGATCCAGCTGTCACATCCAGCTGTGTCACTGTCCAAGAAATCTTTGCACGGCACAAGTGGCTCAGCATTAGTATGGAATTATTTATAATTATTTATAATTCTAATCTGTGTTACCCAAATGACACTGGGTTCTTTTCTGGTTCCTCTCAAGGTTTCGTACTCTAGTCATTTCACTTGCTGCTGGCTTGTTTATGTGGGGAAAAAAAAACTTTTATATAAATGTATAATCAAGATTTATATTTCTGTAAAGCTGCTTTGGGACAGTAAGTATTGTTAAAAGCATAATACAAATTAATTTGAATTGAATTGAACTGAGTTGAATTTGATTATATTGTATTATATATTGATTATATTATATTACATAACTTTACATATCAGAAATTATGCTTATGAGACCATAGAGTAGACTTCTGTATATTCCTCTTATCATGTTTTAGTGTTCTTGTGCACTCTATAACCATCACATCCATAGATCAGTCGAACAACAGCGTATCTCCACCCAGACGCTGCCACTGAGAATGGATTGTAGTTCATTTCCTATAAGGTGCTTAAGAAAGACTCCTAATCAGAGATTTAATTACATCGCCTGCTCATTATAGGGGATAATTTGGTGGAAAAATACCTGCATCAGGCCAGAATGCCCACACAACAGTATTCTGCTGTTAATAAGATGCACTTATAAGGAGCTATGTGGAAAAAAAAAAAAACAACTTTATTGGTTTGCATTGCAGTAGAGTCAAAAAAATAATTCACCCGCTTCCGCGTCTAAAAATAATAATATGCGATTTACTGGTTTGCAGACCGAATTCATGTAAGTGTCCTTGTTAAAGATCTATATCACCGAGCATATATGTAGTCTGTATAATGCATTTTCTGCATGTCTGTGTTGCTCCAGTCAACCTGTGACTCCATGATTGCACATTTGTATTTGTCAGTGAACACGATTCATTGAGCTTAGGCTTAAAGAGGCTTTCTCTACTGCATTGTTTTCTTGAGAAATCTACATTAGGACACAATTTGAAAGAATCCCATGCATTTCCAATTGACCTATTGGCCTGTCAGTAAAGATAGCTTTCCTTTGGTCTTATTTTGTTCCATCCCTCCCTTTATCTTTCTTTCTATCTGAGTTTAATGAAAGTCATACACCACGATGGCTTGAGGCCACACACTTTGTGGCAGGTCAGTGTGGGCAGACGGTGTTTTGGCATTGATATCTCTCTCTCTTTCTCTCTCTCTCTCTCTCTCTCTCTCTCTCTCTCACAACAAATAGCAGACAAATGGGTTAAATGGCTCAGTGACAACCTGGGGGTGCAATCCTTCTGTTTCTTTCAGTGTGCACGAAACAGTGTGTTTCCCTGTGTGTGTGTGTGTGTGTGTGTGTGTGTGTGTGTGTGTGTGCAAAGTGTTTGGTTAATAATCCACTGACCATTTCATTATAGTAATCAGAGAGAGATCGGCCAGTGCTGGCAGGATGAGTAAGAGCTCACACACTCGCCTCATTAACTAACACACACAGCACCACAACGGCACAATGCTCACCAACAAATTGGAATTGCCTTTGGGGTCGGTAGCCCCTTCAACAACCCCACACTCTCACACCTACACAAACACACACGCATACACACACACAGCCCTTCTGTCTCTTATTGTGTCTGTTCTGTTATCGCGTTTCTTGCACTCACATTATTCCTATACCTCTCCAATAGGACAGCAGATAGAGAAAGAAGAGAGAAAACAATGGGATTAGAGGATAAGAGGTGTGTGCAGCAATATGTTGTATAAATGTCATACTCAATATGAGGCCTCCAGTTAATTATTTGGTGTGAAGGAGTGTAAAGAAAAATCCAGGCTATGCATATGGCTACTCCAGCATGTCTTTATGCATCTTACCAAAATTGAATAATGTATAATATTATGTATCACCTCCATTCAATTTATTTCCATGCCAAACACAGCAGTTGGTCAGGGTAACTACTACATGGCCATGAAATAGATTACAAAAACTTGTGGTCACATCTTATTAATAATCTGCGGGTTTTTATTCCAACCACGCATGAGACACATCTGATTTCACCTGTTTAATCAGTCAATCTCAGGCTTCAATCTGGCATCAGATGTGACTCCCTGCTTATTTGGAAGAAATCCCACAGCCACGTTGGCCCTTTTTACACATACCATCCTGATTCATAATCTCATTTCCCTGTTCACATTGTAGCATTTCTAGCTATGTTCTTTTTTCCCCCCAAAATTAGAGGATGTTATGGGCCCATGACAAAAAGAGTGAAACCTTGGAGTGTGCTCATTAGACAGCAACACAGCACCTGTTAAACGAGACGTTTTATACCAGCTGATGGTTCCTACCCGAGCTGGAGACTGAAGAGATGCTTCAGTGCTTCAAGAGAACTCGTTTTAAATCATCAATATGTTCAAGTTTCAATATGGTCGTGCCACCTGCTTGGTGTCTGACTGACAGCTGAGGCTTATGTAACCTGTT
This sequence comes from Duopalatinus emarginatus, assembly GCA_028565595.1. Classification (NCBI taxonomy): domain Eukaryota; kingdom Metazoa; phylum Chordata; class Actinopteri; order Siluriformes; family Pimelodidae; genus Duopalatinus; species Duopalatinus emarginatus. The sequence goes on along the minus strand of JAOVVF010000017.1, from coordinate 10,363,801 downwards.
CTAAGTAATAACATGGAAGGAAATCAGAATAACGCACAGCACCCACAGCACTTTCAAAAACATATTGAGAGGCAGACTGGCACCCTTTCTTATCCGATCCCTACTGAATTCTCTCTTGTGAGAGACATTTGAATCACTCACTCATGGGGATGATGGAGTCTGTCCCAGCATTCATTAGGTGGAGACACCCCGGACAAGTCATCAGTCCATCACAGGGCAGATACAAAGACACAAACACACACGTTGGACTTTCGATAAACATAATAATGAATGCATAAATAAAAAAATGCTCTTTTATAAAATGTTTGTTTTGTTAAATAAAAAACATTTAGAAAAGTCAAGACATTTTTGCGCACACACACACACACACAAACACACACACACACACACAGACACACGAAGTTTCTCCAATTCACCTGACTGCATGTGAGGAAACCCACACAGATATGTGAAGGACTCTAAAAGGTCTCTGGCTGCCCAGCCAGGAAATCAAACCTAGGCTCTTATTGCTGTGAAATGAGAGAGCTACCCAACACGCCACCCAGAAATAATTCAACTTAAACAAATAGAACATTTTTGGAACAGTAAAATTGTGGACAGATCTGTATGGACAGCACCAGTCATATAAAGAATTAAAACAGGTGAATGTTCTGATGGAATGAATGAACGAATGAACAAACAAACTTCTTCTGCAGAGCTGCCATATAGATCAAGCCCTTCTCGGAGCACACTCATCTATAACAATGACACTTTAATAGAAGCTTCCTGACAGGTCTGTGTTTAGTCTACAATACACAGACACTAATGCTAGCCAGGCAAGACAAGCAGTCACCAAACCTCTCAAACCTGAACAGGTTCAGCGCTTTCTTTACCCTTCACTATGCTGACTTATGAAGGAAAATTTCGATAAGCCACTGGCTAAAGCAATTAGGAATAAAGAATACAATTCATTATAGCAACAGCACAGTGGTTACAATAGGGCAGAGTGGATGCCCTGAGTGTGTAAAAGAGAGAGCGTGTGTTTGTGTGTGTGTGTGTGTGAGAGAGAGAGAGAGAGAGAGAGAGAGAGAGAGAGAGAGAGAGAGAGAATGAGTTTGTAGATCAAGGGACAAGAGGCCATTTCATTATGTGAAGATGTAGTCCAGGATATGACACATAGAGACGCTAGAGGATATTATCTTTTTCAGGATGAATGCACTGCTTCCTCTGAAATACCAGCACTGAGAGAGCATCTACGGTTATGGAGTGTTTAAGATTTGCCTGTGGAGGATTTCCCATGAAACACACACAGTGGCTAAAGGAAATATGTCAGACCACAACCCGGGGTCACGTAGGATTTTTACCGCATAGTCACAGACACCGTATTCTTAATCAGTGTGAACTCATGGATAACAAAATGCTTTGTGTACACAAGCCCAATACTATGTAGTAATTGTACAAACACAGAAAAAAAAAGCTAAATGTACTGATTCACATGGGCTGCCGTTTCTGCATCCTCAATATCCAGTGAAGCAAATGAAGACATGAGGAAGATCCTGTCACTGACATTACAGCAATTTATCACATGAGTAGTCATCAGATTGATTCCTGTTAAAACAGGGTTTAAAATGGAAATTGATGTTCACAGGCATATGTTAACATTTGGTTATTGTTTAATGTTACAGTTGTGTTGGTTTGTTTTCTGTAATAGCACAAGATGGCTTCTAACCCTGAAGATAGTAGAAGCTGTAAGGGAAATCATTGTGCCTCACAAAATCACCGGTTTAGATAAATGATTTTATTAACGAATGCATGATAAAAAAAAAAATTAAGAAAGAACTTAAGAGAAAGAAAATTTAATTTAAGAAAGAACTTAAAATTTAAGAGCCAAAAATCTTAGTATCACCAGTTTTACACTTATATGAATTTACATTTGACTTCACATCCTTTGTATGGACAAAGTTTTGTGTAAATAGTACAACCAGCTGCAGAGTTTAGAAAATATTAATGTCTTTTTGCACCTGATCTGAGCCACTGACACATGCAGAGGATAAAACATGTTTTTAAATATACTATTTATTTTATATGTTATATAAATATGTCTAGTTTTTGTATTTCTAACTGATGACACTTTGTTCAAGTTGCTACTTTTTCATACTATAGTTGTATATTATGTGTGTGTGTGTGTGTGTGTGTGTGTAATTTTCTATACTTCTGCTGCTGTAACAGCACATGTTACCCTGGGATTAATGACGCTTCTTTCTCTCTACCTATCTATCTGCTTATCTATCTATCTGCTTATCTATCTATCTATCGATAAGTTCATCTATCTCTCGATAAATTTATCTATCTACATAACACTGTAGTAGGTAAGACAAATGTTTTTTGTGTAAAAGAAGGACAGCACTGAACTAGGGCTGATAAAAGTACGCAAAAATTGCAGTAAAAAGGTCAGTATTAGACACTTTGACCAAATTTCAGTGGAATTAAGCTTCATAACAGTGATGCTATGACCTGGGAAATAGGTTTACATTATTTTTTAAGGTATAAAAATGACCACATGATTCCAGTGTCTGCTTCTGATAACCCTTCTTAGAGAGAGTAGAAATGTTGACAAGCATTTGCCCTATTATCCATGAGTTCAAATCCTAATAATGCTACAGCTATCACAGCCAGGAGTCCAAAATAGGAACATTGGCCATGTTGTTCCACAACAGAGGACAGTTTGTTGTTGGGTGAGAACTGATGAAGGCCAAATTAGGGAGAAAACTGTGCCTGTAATAACTGTTTCTCCATTCAGTTTCCTCTTCACACTAACGACTAAGTTTGGAAGTTTGGAAACATAGCTGGCACATATATATTAGTGGTAGGATTAGTAACTGAATATTGACACATAAGTTACTCAGTCATAAGATCATCACACAAACAGAAATGAATGGAATTGCATTCGTAAATAACATGACAGGACTGAACTAGTTGGCAGGGATGGTATAACCTGAACAGACGGAGACGAAAAGGTGACCCTGTGTGTGTGTGTGTGTGTGTGTGTGTGTGTGTGTGTGTGTGTGTGTGTGTGTGTGTGTTTGTTTATTTGTGGAGGCAGGTAACAGTGCAGAGACAGTGGCCACACGGGAAAGGGGCACCATGTCTGAAGCAATGAACGAGAGAAGAATGAAAACGGAGAGAGAGAGAGAGAGCGCGAGAGAAAGAGCCTGAGAGAGGGGGAGGGGGTGTAGAATGAGGCAGGTTATGTAGAGAAAGAGAGAGAGAGAGAGAGAGAGAGAGAGAGAGATGCTCTGTGATGTCTGGTGCATCTCTGTATCCTGATTACAGCTCACAGAGAAGAGTCCTGATAGTGAATGGGGTGACAGTAAGGTACATGTGTGTTTACTCAGGTGAGAAAAGGAAGAAGTAGGAGTCATCTTTGTGTGTCTGGTTTCTATCTGACTCCAAGTGTGTGTGTTTGTGTGCATTCATGTGAAAGACAATGAAACAAAACGTGTGGTGTGTGTGTTTGCATTTAGTAATTCTTTTATATTCCAGATGTCTGCTTTGGCCGAACTTTGGGCCAAGTGGCAGAACTTAAGTGGCAGCTTTAGAACTTACTGCTCTCTTGCTATCTCTCTCTCTCTGTCTCTCTCTCTCTCACGCACACATACACACACACACACACACACACGCACACACACACACACACATTGACCTCTAACACAATAGAGGTCCTGGAGGACTGAACCCTACAGCCACATCCAACTCAGCTATAACATGTGAGTGTAGATGTGCTGCCGAGTTGATAATATTCTCAGTTTGTCTGTAGTCAGAACACTCTGGACAAAAAAGGAGTGGATTTAAATGATCTCCCTCCTTGTGCTTTTAATAATGCAGTAATATGCAGCACACAATCTTCTCCCTGTCTTGCTCTTTCTCACTTACACACAAACACATACACACACACACACACTCCAGAATCAAAGCAAAGAAAGAAGTTCATCCTCTTCCATTATCAGACTCTTGCGACTGCTCACCCTGACAGTCCAATTTTTCAAAGCCAACATGCCGTCATCCCTAATTCATTTTTCTCTTCCGTAATTTATTTTTCCCCTGACCCCCCGCAAAAAGAGAGACAGCCGCTGTTTTATTCCCACTCTGCCAACAGCACCCCTCTCCCTCGGACGCAGAGATGTAAGACACTTACTCATTACGCTTCAGCAGATACATCTTCATATATCTCTATAGCGGGACTGTCATGCTGCACACGCCATGCACGGTAAGCGTGTGTTATCAATGACAGCTGTCTCCATTAGATTATGGCTGCACTTCTGATTGAGTGGAGAACTTGTCCCAATGGCAAATGAATACATCATTTCAGAACTGATATGGGTTTGATTGGTCAGGCCTCATTCAATCTGGCTGTACTAAAGCATACCAGAAGCCATGACCGTGATGTTTAAAAGGAGTGACAGATTGAGGAGAGTAAAAGATTAACTGGTCCAATTTGATTGGACGCCTGGGGAATTTTTAAGGCTAGTTTTAATAGGCTGTACTACAGTAAATTACTAAATAAAACTTATAAGTCTAATTCGGTGGCCTTGGAGGTAATGCTGGTGCATCACACAGTCATGAGTCCAGGATTTAATCCTGATCTTAGATTACTGTCTGTATGCTGTATTCATGTGTTTTATTTGGGTTGTCTACTTAACTGCCTTTAGATCAACCTGATAGGTTTTAGGTAACTTGCTCCAGTGTGTGTGTGTGTGTGTGTGTGTGTGTGTGTGTGTGTGTGTGTGAGCATGTGAGTGTGCAGTGCCAGGGTTATACTTCAGCATTGTGCCAAGCTCCCAGAGGCTTTGGATCCGGAATGTTTCGAATAGATTAATAGATTCTAATAGAATAGAGTTCTTGTATGGTGTAATAATAACAATATAGTAGTTGTATAACTACCCACTCCTGATCTATTGCATTATTTTTGGACTGCTGCTCATGCTGTGTTACGGGCAGTGTAACACACTCTGAGGAAAGCACCGTCTACCCTCTTCCACATGCATGGGCTTAGAGAGACCCTCAGAGCTCCCTTGGCCCCTGGCCACAGAAGACTAAGACATCGTCATGGAGAAAAATGACTTTCTATATGAAAGTGAACTATTTTGCCTTACTTTGTTTACACACAGAAGAACCTCCGCATTTAATCCATCCATGCAGTGAAACACACACACCAGTGAACACACCTGCCCGGAGCCGGGGGCAGCCCCAAACCACGGCACCCGGCAAGCAGTTAGGGGAGTTAGGTGCCTTGCTCAAGGGCACCTCAGTCATGTCTTGCCCTGGGTGGGGATCGAACCCACAGCCTTCCAGTCACGAGACTGGTTCCCTAACCACTAGGCCATGGCTGCCCCACTCAGCCACTCAGGAACGCCCAGAAAATATTTGTTGATTTATAGCAACTCTAATTTGCAACATAAACCATATAAACAAACTATAATGCAGCAAATGGTCTGCGTGGGCTTCTGTGGGTTTTTAAATGTAGATCATATACTGTGTAGTAAACAATATGTTACTTGAAAATGTCTCACGATATACCACCCTACTGTTATGCAAGTAGTTATTAGTGCTTGTACTTAACCCACCACTGATGACTGCATCCTTTTTAATAATGCTGAACATCTTCTTTGCTCTTCATGCTTGTTTCCTATTTCCAAGACTTCAGAGACCTCTTGTCTGTCAATAATAGACAAACATGTCTAACTGCATACTGGATTCAGGCCCACACTATTGTAATATTTGCATATTTCAATGCCTTCTACCTCCATTACATGTATGTGTTTTAAAAAATAATTTCATCATTGAGCCCAGAGGAAAGATTAGGTTTTAACACAAGAGGAAGGTCAAAACTGAATAAACAAAAGCAGCTGAATGTGTGTGTGTGTGTGTGTGTGTGTGTGTGTTTCAGAGCTTATACGTGCATGAATTTTTCACATCCCTAAATCAGATGCAGTATGCGCAGTCATTCTCCAAAATTGAACAAGTTTCTTTTTTTAATCTAAGACTCACAATGACTTCCAGACAAGTACGATAACATTCAAGTGTTCCCAAAACGCACTTTATTTCCCCCTGTAGTCAGGAAAAGTGCTTACTTATTGACGTCTATTTCAAACAGACTGCCAATTGCGCTAATGTGCCTCTTTCTGCCTGAACCTTTGGCGTTTGGTGTGAGCTTGATAACAGACGATCAGCTCCATAATTCCAACTGAGGCTGTAATCAATACGTTAGAAAAGTGTTATGGAGCTCAGTGGTGTCAGCGAAGTGCAGGAGGAGGACGGAGGAGGGGAAGAATCCACTCTCACGCCACACCGTTGCCTCAGACTAAAGCAACAGCGTGTGTCCAAGCCATCTGCTGAACAGAGAGGAAAACAACTTCATGCAAAACGTGAAAGGAGGGAAGATAGAAATGGAGAGAATGAGAGTCAAATGGGGTCACACGAGAAAAAGGACATTGAGAGAAAAGGACCTGGAGCTGAGTCTTTATTCACAATCAGACGAATAAACAAAATAATCAGATGTATAAAGAGATCAGTAGGTATGCATGCACAAACAACTGATCAATGCTGAACTAACGATATGACCAGAGCAATCTGAAAAAGAACGACTTGAAAAAAGGCAATCAGCCTTGCCGCCTTTCTTACAAAAGGACAAAAACAGGAATAATTAAACATACAGAGGAAGCACACAGTCAGGCCATGCAGCCAGCCACTCCAGTCCTGATAGCAATTAGCAGAAGAGGCAGAGAGCAACATTTCTACCTTAAACTCATTACAGCAACACTGATTCCAACATTAATTAAAATAGATTTGTGTTAAATGTGATAGGGGCTGCACATAGTTTCTGTCTATAGAAGCACATTTTATGTGGACCATCCCAACACTACATATATAAACAGAAAAACAGTAAAGCACAGAACATGAACACTTATCTACCATGATCAGTAAAATTTCTAGAATTATTTTTAAGCACACTCATTTTGTGAGCATAAGAAATACATGAAGGTTACAAGCATTTTACTGATCATAGCCAATAATTGAAATTAAATATGTTATAACATATGCTATTGATAAATTTATTGTATGACTTTGTCATATGACAAATACGGGGCAGCTGTGGCCTAGTTGTTAGGGAACTGGTCCTGTGACTGGAAGGTCACGGGTTCGATGCTTGCCCAGGGCAAGACATGACAAAGGTGTCCTTGAGCAAGGCACCAACTCCCTCAACTGCTCCCTGGGTGCTGTGGTTTGGGGCTGCCCCACCACTCCCAGCAAGTGTGTACACTGCCCCCTACTGTTCACTGGTGTGAGTGTGTGTGTGTGTGTGTGTTTCACTGCACAGATGGGTTAAATGCAGAGGTCACATTCCTCTGTGTACAAGCACAGTAGAGAAATAGTTCACTTTGTTTCATTAATTTGTCTTTGTAATATTACTTAAAGAATTAGAATAATTTTATATAATAAGCATGATTTCTAGGATATAGGCTACATTATACTGACATGATTAAAGACAGAGGACTGATGTGTAAAACTGGCTCTGTGATAAATTTTAAATGTTAATAAATTGCCCCAAAAATAAATAACTTGAGGACGATATAGTTGAAACATTCTTACTAAAATTATATTATTATTCTTTGTGGGAAAAAAACACTTTGTCACAGTTTTTGTCACAACTCAGACTTGTTGTGTTTGAAGGCAAAATGTGTAAATAAATCAACCCCAGCCTCTTTTCTCCAGCACAATATGCAAAATAGTCTTACCTATAAATGTTGATGTCAGTTTCTTTCCTGCAAACATTAACAGTTTAAACATCTAACAACAAGAAGTGTGAAAAGGTGTGAAAAGGAAAATGGAAAGGAGCGCTGCCTCGATAGACTGAGGAGGTAGCAAGTGGTTTAAAAGATGCAAAAATTTCACAGATTTATGTATTTAGGAAACAGTTTGGTAATTTGTCTGACAACACCTGACTGCAGAGAGAGAGAGAGAGAGAGAGAGAGAGAGAGAGAGAGAGAGAGAGAGAGAGAGAAAATGAATGAATGAGCTCCATCGTGCAGGAAACCTCCAGGCCAACTATTAAAGACAGGAGGCAATCACCATTTCATCAACACTCTCTCGCTCTTCCTTTATCTCTCTATAGCACATTTCATCTCTCCTCCTCACTTTATACTGCTTCTCACTCTGTACAGTTTTCAGTGTCTCTATTTCATCTGGTCCGCCCTCATCTAGTAAATCTCCTCACCTCATGTTTAAGTGTGTGTGTGGACACGATAAAGCAAGTCTGACAGTGCTCTCCCTTGCTCACTAACAACTTTGTCCCCAGGGCTGACCACATTGTAAAACAATTAGCCCTTTAATTGACACTTAATTCATCTAAAGTCAATTTCACCTTGACAGCATAACCTTGTGATACATTTCCCCAGCAGTCATAATGACAATGCTCAAGAAAGAGAGAGAGAGAGAAAGAGAGAGAGAGAGAGACTGTGGGAATGTATATAAGGAAGAAGATGAGCATGTGTGTAGGGAAAACCAGTCAAGGAGGTGTGATCAAATATTATGATCTTCACAAATCTGTTGGAGAGCTCTCAGACTCACATCCTCCCCTGAAAAGACAAGGTGGAATGGAGTGTGTTTCACATCAGTACTCTTTGCTCATGATATATTTAAAGCAATTCGGAAGAACAGAATAATTCTGAAGAAATATGTCCTATGTAAAAATGAAACAAAGCACAATGTTAGTTTGTAGCTCGAGTTTTGTTTGAAATTGAAGAAGATATGTGTGCTGACTTTATATAATCAATTGTTCTTCAAATATATGATTAAATTTGTCACCAAAGACGTATGATATACCTGAATTTCCCTCAAGATGAAAGAAGAAAGAAAAAAAACAGAGAGAGACACTAATTATCTATCTATCTATCTATCTGTCTATCTGTCTGTCTGTCTGTCTGTCTGTCTATCTGTCTGTCTGTCTGTCCACTGAAGCAGTCACCATGTTTCTATCCATGCTGTCCAATGCAAAACAATTTCTCTAACCACTTGAATATTTTATTATCATCCAATAACAGCACACCCTGTGGTGCATTATTCCTCTTATACCACAACAATTCTCCAGTAATTACATTTATATTAATTAAAGAAAGACACATCATGGTTATTATCCATTTACATACATCCATAGTTACATTTAATATTGGGTAATGTCCTTAAAACAGGTGAGTTGTAGGGACTCAGAGGGAAAACACCAGCTCCCAGTTTCCATGGCAGCTAAGCAAGATGGCCACAACCAGATGCTTCAATTCACACTCATTCTCGGTCGTCTGAATTTTAGTTGTGTTTTGCCCATCTCATTGATTTTATTCTTGATTGAAGTTCTTCAGTTTTACCTTTGTTTAATTAATCTTGTTTAGTTGTTACTGTATTTAAGCCCTTATTGTTTGCAAATATTTAGTGTCCTTGCACGAGCCCATACCAAGCCTTATTATTCAGTTATTCATGTATTGTTTCGATTCAGCCTAGCATATAACCATGCCCTCTAGCAAGGATTCTTGTCACAGCCATGCTGTTAAAAATTCTGACCAATCGAGAATGTACAAATGGTGTGAAAATGACCACTCTGCAGAATTCATCTCCGCATTTCACATATCTGTGCAGCAAAACACATTCATAAACACTAGTAAACACTAGGGGGCATTTTCTCTGCAGCATCCAGGGAGCAGTTGAGGTTTAGGTGCCTTGCCCAAGAACAATTCAGTCAAGTCTTGGTGGCCACAGGGCTCAAGCCAGGGAGCTTCTGATCATATTGAGGGTTCCTTAACCCCAAGCCTACGACTGCCCAGTGTGATATTTTTTTTTTTATTTCCCATCATACTCTTCTTTAGATAGCAGGCCAAGATACTGTTAAAATACATGGAAGAAAACATATTACAGCAGGTGAACATCTGTAAGACTGTAATACCTTAGAAACCAAAGATATAGCATGATTTATTGACCCATTACTACACAATTAAATCTATAATACAATGGACAGTTCTAAGATATTTAACGTCTGTGTTTGTGATCGTCTGTCAGAATGGAGATCTACATTTAACTGCTGGTCTCAAATTCTAAATCCAAAACATTTACATTATTTTTTGTATCACATTTAAGTACATTTTGATGTATGTTTGCCTAGCTGTGATTATAGGTGTATCTCTATACAGCAATGAGATCAACACCTGAACAGGAACAGAAACGCAGACTAATAAAGCAGAGGTGAAGTATAACACAGTACTACAGTCAATAATCCCAAAAAGTCTCAATGCCGAATCACATTTCAAATCACATATTGAAAAAGTACCAGACTCAAAAATCCACTTAGAACCATCTTTCACATCCACCCCTTCTCCCATTTTACAAGACACACCATCCTCTCATGTTCTCACCCTCTCCTTCTTCTAAAAACACCATTTTGCCCTGTATCATTTGCTCTCTCCAGCTCTCGCTCACAACGAAGAGGAGGGGGGATGAAAAATATAAAAATGGCACAAGAGACAGAAGAAATGAGTGAGAGGGAGTCGAGGATAAATTTGTCTCCTGTTTGTGTTTCCATGACGAGACAAACCCCTGCCTTCACGCCCAGCCTAGTCGCAGTGATTAAAGAGACAACAACCAAAACCATCTGCCTGTCACAGGCATCCGTCAACGCTCACACTCGCCATCAGCGCTCCACCATCACTCACGCACACGCTCTGACAGCACAGAGAGGAAAGGCTGTGTGACGTGATGCCACAGAGAGAAAGAGAGAGACGAAGAGAGGAAAGGAATGTGTGCATATATATAAGCCGTAACACTTGTCTTGGTGTTATGATAAGCAAAGTATGCATCACACATCTTTAGTGCTAGAAGAAGACATGAAGACGCTGCGTAAAAACAAACAAACAGAGAACAGTGGGGACAGAATGTTGCTAAGTCTGAGACATGTAAAGTGTGTACTCGGAGTCATATCAGTACCATGATAAAGAAAAAGAGATGATCTAGTTGAGCTTTTTCAGGGCCAGGATTTGGTTACAGGAGCAGCTTTAAGGCTACTCTGTACTAGATTGGTCCTACTGCTCGAGCAGTAAAGCAGTAGGCTCTTTCAGGATGCAAGTGTGCAGTATGCACACAGTCTTGGACACAATAATGTGAAGTGAAAGATTTGCCTACTGTGCTTGCAAATGTGACCGCTGCATTTAACCCAGCTGTGCAGTGAAACACATACACACCAGTGAACACTAGGGGGAAGTGAACACACTTGCCCGGACTGGGGGGCAGCCCCAAACCACGGCATCCGGGGAGCAGTTGGGTTAGTTGTGTCGATCCTGGGACCTTCCGGTCACAAGGCCGGTTCCCTAAAAACTAGCCCACGGCTGCCGTTTACGTCTTACCATCATGTGGTGCAAGTAATGTTAATAACAACTTTCAACTCAGACAAAATGTGTCTGTCTTTTGCCAGCAAAACTACTCCTAACATTACTTGTGGTTGTAGATAATCCAAAAAAATTTCATTGCATTTTTTCCTGGTTATTTCCTGTTTTCTGTCATCTTTCTTCAAACATCTTCACATCTCCAGTTAAATTACGGAATCGATTAAATTACCACAGTATGCTGTGTTAGCATACCTTGAAATGGCTGCAGATTTAGCACATTCAGTACAACCCCCCATTTAACATAAAACATTAGTTCATCCAGCGCTTTTTCTGTTGCTTCGCTAAAAAATCCATTCCACTTCATCGATAGGAGAGAACACACACCTCTAAAAGTCCACTCCGGGTTTTCCGCATGTCAGTGAAGTGAATCTTTAGGCCAGAGGTCTGCACTGGGATTGATGCAAATCTTGTGGGAACAGGCAGTTTGCTCTTATCTGCGGGCGGGAATGGGCGCCCATTTATAGACTATAACCTAAAGGTAATTCCAAATAAATAAAATACAGAGAATGAGAACAGAATATTAAACTACCTTTATTTCATTTAAAAACTACATGAAAATAACAAAATAGAAGCGCTATTCCCGACAAGTGCGTCAAAAGATGCAGGCCAGGAAAACGAAACAAACCCCAAGAATCTCTTTATTAATATCCTATATTAGGTTTAACATTTTAACGCTTTAATGCTTTGCCTTATTTACTGTAAGTAACAGCAGGCTGTTCTTGGTTGATGATCAGTTGTTTGTAGTATTTGTTCCCAGACACAATGGACATAAGGAAATTCTTTACAAAGAAGTGGAAAGTAAGTTAATTTTTTTTCCACTGGAAATGTTAGTGCAGTTAGCTGGCTAATTAATGTTACGAGATCTGTCAGCTAGCTTAATGATAGCTATATCATTTTAATCAGTTAAAAATACACCAAAATGCAAGAAAAGGCATCTAATTCATTAAAAATTTTATCTCATCCATGTGCCCCCACCAACCCAATTAAAAATGCTTTCAACGGCAATGTCTATTTCCCATTGTCACATACTGCTTTCTATGTGGAAGACGGCGAATTCGGATGCAGCCTTAAAGCATTTTTTAGTTAGAAGTGCAGCTTCAGTGTAATTTTTATTTCCCACTCTTATACCTGGCTACAATATTTTCTGACAAATTTACATCTCCAAATATAAACAAATTAGTCATTTAAACCACTGCGACCCTGACCAGGGTAAAACATTTACTGTAGGGATGTAACTGAATATGAATACATTATTCACAGTGAACAGGCAGGCAGTGTGTTCTGCACAGATACACATATAGACATGTTATTTAGTTATTTAGAGCATAGCTGAGCTTATGCTGGAGTCAGACTACACAAATTTAGCCTGATTTTGATTTGTCATATCTGACAAATTCCTAGCATCGATGAGTATCAGGAACAAGGAACTGAATGTGTGGTGTGACATAAAAGAATAGCGATGTGGCATCTGGGACGCCAAACGACACTCTGACAAAGTCTAGCATGTCAGAATTTTTTAGATCTTTCTGGCTAGTTTGACATCTCCTATGACATGTTTCTTGGTGTTGCCCACTAGTACAACATGCTCTTTTGTGCACATATGTAAACAGGGAGAAGAGAAAGAGGAAGACTGCTTTTTGCTGCTGTCAGGTGGAACAGCAAACAACTGTGATGCAACTTTAACATAGCTAATTAGATGTTTAAAAACAAACACTTGTTTTGGGGGAATTAATGAAAACCCAATTAGCAGATGATTCTTGGCAAAATATGGCACTTATGGCAATGGCAAGTGTATTGTGGCACAACTTTTGCCCAACATTTTGTGCTGGCTAAGTTCCAGTTCCTAAATCCGAATGAAGCCATTGCTGTCATTCCACTACAGTGTGTGAGCCGTATGAAGTATAAAGTGTGGGCCAGATCTGGGCTAATTTGATACCAGGTAATGTAATATTACAGTTTTTCTCAATTGCTAAAACACTAAATCCCATTGTCTGTTCAATACATTAAAACATTTTGCACAGTAAAACATTATTTGCAAATCTCACTTACATTTTTCAGCAAAACCCATGTCATCCATACTGTTAAACACAAGTGGCAACAATTATAAACACAAATCAAGCGCATAACCACAACACAACCACACAAAATTGATTTCATTAGTTTTAAATGATGCGGCCAAAATAATATAAGCCAGTTCAGAGAGCAAACAGGTTGTTGAAGGTGTGAATGAGAAAGTCTGAGAATGGAAGAAACTATGTGAGAGGACGAGGATGAGGACGAGCGCGTATGCGAGGTGGGGGGTGAGGATCAAGAGTAGGAGGGCAAGAGGAGGACTAAGAGGAAGAGAAAGACAAAGATTGGAAATATTCAATAAAATTCGAGCAATTATCGTGTTCTTGTCCCTAGACTGACAAGTTTATTATTGAATGTACTATACTGAATGAATATGTTTTGTAACTGTGCATCATTACACGGCTGCCACATGCAGGTGGAAAGACAATTACATTCACTCAGGAGCAAGCGACCATTATAGTGGGCATGGTTCTTCAAGATAATACAATACAACTCAGAGAAAACCAGGAACGAGTGAGTACATGACAGCACACACTTCCAGGGAATCTACAGTGTGAGCATTTTCACAATTGACCATGCCCTCCATCGTAACAGGATGCAATGAAACAAGTATACAGAGTACATTTTTAGGGGGCAACTCACCAAGCGTAAAAGAACTGCAAGCTCAGTATGTGCAAGTAAGTGTACATTCATGCTACATACTATGTGAATGGCATTACTGTTCAGTACATACAGTGTATTTGAATCAGAAGTGCATACAGTAGGCCTAATTGTACTCTACAGTATAGAACTGTCTCTGTGCGACTTACAAATTTCTGCATACAATATATTGTATTTCTGCACAGACAATATTTGACTTGGAATCCTTGGACAGTCCCCATGAGTTCATCTTTGTTGATGAAGCAGGCTTCAATCTAGAAGAGGCTGAAATGTGATTGGACAGTGGGTCATTGTTGAAGTCCCAGGTCAACGCGGTGGCAATGTCACAATCTGTGCTACTATCTGCAACCGTGGTGTCCTACATTACCATGTTATACTCAGGCCACATAACACAGAGCACCTTCTAAGATTTCTTGTGACTCCAAGAGATATCTTATTTGAGCAGCAGGGTCAAAAGCAGCAGAGTCAAGAGCAACAGAGTCAAAAGCTTAATGAGAATCCCATTCCCACCTATGTGGTAGTGTGGGACAATGTCAGTTTCCACTGAGCTGCTCAGGTAAAGGAATGGTTTAATTTCATCACTGGGCAGTTTAGGTTTAACTCCCTTCATACTCGCCTTTCCGGAATCCTGTTGTGGAGTTTTTCTCCTCTTGGAGATGAAAGGTATATCACAGACAACCCCACACCAGAGTAAATCTGCTGCAAGCCATGGCTTTAGCCCGTGGCGATATAGGCAGGGCATGAATTACGGGCAGGACTGGGGGGTCTGACCCCCCTGGTTAAGACTTAAACCCCCCAAAAGGGGTAAAAACAACTTTTTAGGGCAGTGTCAGAACATTTATAAATCCTTCTAACATATAATGTTAAATATCACAATAAATTTACAGGATCCATGCCTCTTATCTACCTGTCTTGCACTAATTATTGGTCATGTGGCGTGCGTCTTCACTAAGGTGTACAAGCTGCACAGGAACAGGAGGATATGCTTTTTAGGCGCTTTGAACTTTGAACATCTTCAGCTTCTAAGGTGTAACAGAACATTTAAATAGGAATCCAGGTTTAGTTTTACATGGGCTGTTTGTAATGTCTGTACAACATGTGAAGAAATTTATAAAACTCATAAAACACTTCTCAGCTAAGGCTCAATGTAACATATGCACTATTTTAAGGTGGAAGGATAAATGCGTTTTAAGGTGGAATGGAAAATGTGAACATAAAACTAAAAGTGTCATACTCTGGTGGCTGTAGAAGTGAGGAATAAGTTGCCCAGTGATTAATTCGACAGTAAACTCAAATATTCATGCTGTGAATTGACAAGATAAAATTTTAGTCCAGCTTTTTACTTAACATGATTAGCTAAAATATAGTTTATGGGCTGTTCTAATAAAAAGCACAAGAAAGACAGCCTAAATCTGTGTGATCATTTTTTTAAGGTAAGACTAATTTTATATATAATCCTTTTCATTAGGGTACAGTGATTTTCAGTTACATTGTTATTTCCTATTTGATTAATACATGGTTCCTGTGGGAGAGATCCTGTAGAATATTAATGTTGTTTTTTTTTTAATGGATACGGCACACAAGAGGCTTCTTCCCCCGCTGCCTCAGGAGGGAAAATATTGCTTGCGATGTTGACAAAGTGCTGTGGCCTGACCAAGCCCAAAGATTGTATACTGTAGTATAGTGCATTGTAGGCTGTATGACCCTGAACATTGTGCTTTCCATTTGTTTACAGTACTGACTGCTCAATAGATTTTGACTTGTTGCAGGTTCATCAAAATCCAATGAAGGAAAATATTGTTTTGAGATTCAAATTTTTCTTCTCAGAGAACTATGTTTTGAACAGTGTGTTTTTTTGTGTGTGTGTATTGTTTAGTGATAGCTTGGTAGTGTATATCATTTTGATGGGTTTGTTTATGATTTGACCATGGTTTGGTTTTGTAAATGTTGCTTGAAGATGACGTTTTGGGTGTAATGTTTTAGGAAAGCAAGGTTTCAGAAATTGTATTTTAGCAACTTTCGAAAAACTGTAATGACAATAGTTTTTTTTATCGTTTACCTTTCTGAAAACAAAACCACCAGCATCAGCACATCTGTAGCCCACCTCCTTGATGACCTATAAACTCGTGCAAGAACATGAACAATGACTGATTAAATGTGCAGCATTTCCAGTCCCCCAACCAACACACAGCAAAAATTTATGGCACCATAATCGCCTAATCTGACATAATTCCATGTATTCTGATCTGAAAAAGTTGCTCCAGCAACCTGTTTTTTTTTTTTTACTTCCATGCAGCTGTGAGAGGGAGGCCAGACATTAAAAAACAAACCCAAAACCAATTATGAAGTGAGTGATGTAGGTGATGTTGAGGAACTGTCTGTCTGCTCTTTCCAGCGAGAAAGCCTACTTCTGTAACTTTGTGTTCCATCCCACAGGATTCCAGTCCATATGCACACCTCACCTCTGATCTACACTACAGTTAAAGTCACAATTTCACATTATGAAAAAGTCATCTCACTGTCATATCCAGGACAAGGCTGAAATCTCTGTTGGCCAAGTATGTTGATTTATTACTGAGGTCTTTATTTAATGAATTGAAGTAGGCTGTAGAATAAAAGTCTGAATGATGTTATTCGTTTTTGAAAATAAACACATAACCTATTTACATCTGTCACAGCATACAGATAAAGATGATGTTAGTGAAACCTGTGACTGAAGTTAGACTTAAGTCAAAGTCTTACAGAGTACAGAGTATTTTTGTACTGTGTGGACAAAAATAAAGGATAACTGCAATGAAAACAAAAAAGAAGAGGAAAAAGCTGAGTTGTGTTTGGTGTGTGCTGACCTGGTCAGGGAGAGACTTCTTCTCTCCTCTCTTTTCTCTCTTGTGGCCTAGCGCAGCAGCTCTCTTCTGACTCTTCTTCCTTCCGAGCCTCATTATCTCCTCTCTCTTTCTCTCCCTCTTATGCTGTCTTGTGAAAAACCCAAGTCAGCTGTGATATGCAGGAGTCCTGTGTGACTAAAGGTAACCCCACTCTCATCCTTCATCCCCCAATCCCAACCACTCCACTCGCTCCTCCACTTTTCCCTATCGAGGCCGCAATATCGATTAAGTGTACGAAAAGATCGAGTCTCTCGGCTGGAGTTCGGCCCCTAAGGCCTCTCCAGAGTCATGACTTATGCTCTAACTACCGAGCACTTCAGCACCTAGTCTACTGAAAGCACTTTGGTAACCACAGAGCACTTCAGCATTTAGTGTTCACCACACATTGTAGTTTGCCCTTACTTAGTAACTATAGCACATCAAGGACTCGATTATAAGTGTACTAGCTACAGTGTTTGAGAATCTAGTGTACTAAATGTACATGTACACTTTCAGAAGCTAGGCATGTATCATCTATTGTACTGTGAAGTAGTGAATATATAATTACAACTGTGTAATATTTCAACACTTCTGATCACTGTGTACTCTTTACATCACACTCAGCCCACAGTTTTGACTCCTGCACACCCTGAAGTGCAATTCTTCACGATAGCTTATAAAAAACTGGAGACGATTTATTCACCTAATTCAGTTTGTATTTGGATACAACACAGTATAGGTGAATGAATGATTACAGTGCGAAAAAGAACTGAGCTTTTTTATTTACTTTGTGATACTCTCAATATCCTTAACAACAGCAGACTCTCAATCAGGGAGACACTTGAGCTATGAGCACTCTGTGTGTGTGTGTGTGTGTGTGTGGTTATGCTTATGATTTCTGGTGATTTTTTTTTTTTATTAAAAAAACAACTTTTCATTACTGACAAAAGTTTTAGGCATAGCAATTAGCTGCATTAATGATTATGTCGATTGAAAAAACGTATAAGAATAGCAAGAGAAAAATCTGTGTGTGTGTGTGTGTGTGTGTGTGTGTGTACGGTTCATTCAGCTCATTGCCCTACCACTCACACACAGACCCTGAAATGTCATGATGAGCTACAAATCATCACAAATCTGCTCACAAACAGCACAAGAGTCCGTCACAGTCAGCTGAATCTGTATAAACTGTAATACAACAAGCCACTTGTACATAAATTAACTCCACTCATCATCATCATCATCATCATTATTATTATTTATTTATTTATTTATGTTTTTAAATTATTATTATTTTATATTATTATTATTATATACATGTTATGAATATTTCTAATGTTAAATCATATAAATATTTCTGTCCATTTCGGATATACAGCTGACATGGTTGTATTTCACACCTCTAGCGTGTCTGGTTTGATCACACGCTCAGGTTACACTGTGTGAAAAATGAAATTCTCTGGCAGACTAGCTGCAGTCATGGGGTATTTCTGCTCAACTTGCACTAGGATCTATCCAATAGAAATAGATTTCACTATTTCACACTGAAAAAAATCGTACAGGGAACACTGGTACTGCCATAGTCTGAACTCCAATACAACGTGTGTTCCTGCATCATGTCCAGTATTCCAGGGATAGTTTTTTATTATTATTTTTTATTAATTTTATATTAATAAATATTTCTGTAAATCAATTTCATTGTCATTTTTTGTACTTACAGGATGTAAATAAAACACGTGCACATACCTACTGCTGCAGAAGTGATTTTCTTCCATTCATCAATATAAAAAGCTGAATTATGCTGCAAAGAAATCGAAAATACCTTAAATATAGTTGAATGTATCTAGTATCTCTAGTATTAAAACAAACGACAATAACCCAAAGTCTAAATTTAGCAAAACTAGACATTTCCTAGATATTTTTACTATTTACATGGAGTGAGTGATTGAGTGAGTGAGTGTGTGTGTGTGTGTGTGTGTGTGTGTGTGTGTGTGTGTGTGTGTGTGCGTGCTCCAGAGATCTGGGGTTGTGGGTTCGATACTTACTCTGATCTCTGTCTGTGAGCAGTTTGGTGTATGAGTGAATGGGTGTGTGGGGCACCCTGCCTTGGATTGGTGCCCTGTCTGGGGGGTATTCCTGCCCTGCACTTATTGATTTTGAGTGGGCTCTGGATAAACTGCAACCCGACAGACGAAGAGGTTAAGAGAATACCTGACTGACGGATTATTTTATGCTAATATTTTTATTAGCATAAACATAACATTAACAATAATTTAGAAGAAAAAAAGAAGAGAGATAATAAATTGGATAATAAAATTTAAAGCTTGAAATGAGTAAAACAAACATACAAACAAACAAGTGTAAAAAAAAAAATGTGGGGGATGTGGAAACTCAAACTCAACACCCCTCGAACTAATCATTCGATTTTTTTTTTATTCTTATACTATTTCTTATGATAAATATTATACATAACACTGCCATATACAAAAAAATGGCACCTTGCCAAAACACTAAAACTCACAATTGAGAAATTCTTTTACTATGGTTGATTTACTAAGTTTGGCTGTGCAGCAGGCATGTGATGACATAGATGCACGTACATAGCCGGATATACACGCTTTCTTTCACACAAATGCGCACACACACACACACACACACACACACACACACACACACATACACACACAGACACCTTCTCATTGTAATTCCTGAATTCTATTAGTGCTGGCCCTGCAGTGAGCCTGTGCTTAGCGAATAAATAATGCTAATGATGACAATCGCTCACACTGTCACACAAACTCTTACCGGCACTCCTCAGGGGCACAAAGCCACACTGCGGGCAGGTGTATGTGTGTATGTGTGTGTGGTTGTGTCTGCAATGGTGAACGTGTATGACTCTGGTGCTCTTAATTGCTCCGATCCCTGCAGCCTTCTCTCCAGGCCATTTTCCCTACAGGCCTCTCCAGTGTGATGTGTGTAGCAACTTCTGTCTTCACCCTAACACGTCATCTGTCTCTCCTGATCATACTGATGTTATTATTGATGCTCATTAGTAAGTAGGTGTGTCTGGGTGAGAGACAGACAGAAAAAGTTACAGAAAGACAGACAGATGTGGGAAAGGGAGGCCAAGAGACACATTGTAGAGTGTGACCAGGGTGAGAATTGAATCCTCTGTGTCTCGGAGTCTCGGCCGGAGCGGCAGATTGTCAGAGTGCCGCTGTATTTGCGGTGTCGTTTCACTCCAGGTGACTCACCTCACAGCTAACAGAACATCCACCGCTCTCTGTCTCTCTCTCTTTCTGGCCATCTAACGAAACTCAGTGTCATTACCGTCCCCTCTACGAACACTGAGAAATATTGTTAACGTGCCTGCATTTGCAAAGCCACTCAGAATATATGAATAATGAAAATTAATAAGCATACAAATCATATTAGATAATTGAATTCAGCCACAGTGAAAAATGAGACGGAATAAGAACAGGTTTTTTTTCCCCCAACAATTTCCCAAAGAGCCGTGTCAGAGATTTAATATTATGCCTCATAGATTCAACCATTACAGGGTTTGGCAAAACAGCTACAGAAAAAAGAGAGCAAGAGAGCATGAGAGAAAGAGAGGAGGGGTGGATTGGACACACACATTCACTTGCATAAAGATAATGCAACAGCTTGCACAGAAAGGAAAAAAAGTACATGTAAAAATAACTGATTCTGTTCTCTAATGCCGTAATGTAGTTTGGTGGCTTTGAGGGACTGGAGAAGAGGAACATTAATGGAGCGGACAAGAGGCTCTGAAACAATGTGCTAAAATCAATATTGGCTCGATCCCACACCTTGCCGTGAGAAATACTTTTATTCTATTAGCCTAGTTTCTAAACACATTTGTAGCATTTCTCAAAAAGTCTAAAAGTAGCTCAGAGCATAGACGGATGGATTTTGTTCGGATAGATAATATGATTTGAAGCATCGGTGGATGGACAGGCTTTTGAATGCAATCAAATGTTTGAGCATAAAAACACATTACCCATTATGTGCCTAGGTTTACATGCCCAGGCGACCTAACGTGGGACCAGGATTGCCAGAAATAGTAATGATATAAACACAGCTTCAAGAGGAAAACATTAAATATAGTAGGTGGATTTATTCATTCATTGTCCATCATTTTGGATGGATGACTGGTGGCACAAATATGATTTGGGTGTACTGCTTCAATACACAACAAATACAAAACTTGAAAATATTTAATGGTTCTGTGGTTTTCACTCTGTGGCACCCTTAAAAGTTTTGTCTAGAACTGAATGCTTTCCTATCAGAGATTTCCAACCTTCAAGAAGATCCTCAACTTCCAAAAAAAAAAAAAGCAAGCATCACCTCTGTACTGCCAGATAACATTTACATCTCTCCAATATCACACTGTACTTGTACGTGTGTAACTCTTGGGAAAAGCCAGTCAGAGACTTCAGTGTCTCAGCTTTGCAGAGCAAAATACCACTGTCCACTGTGATTTATTAAACTGTTTCCTTTTTTAAACATATTTTCCTGTTAATTATCGAGCATCCTATTAGGCACCTCATCTGCTCACTGTAATTATCTCAGCCCATGGTGAAACAGAGCGTGATGTGTACTTCCCTTCATGTATAAAAAATAAACTCGTTATTTTTTTTCACAAAAGGATTCACACAAGCTTTCCAAGCTCACAAGTCAGTCTTAATAAATCAGACGAGTTAGCAATTCAACTGTCACATTTTAACAAACTAACACTGACTTTATATTCGGTTAACTCTTCAGCTTTAACACTTGTCTGTTTTGTTCACGTCTGGATTTAAAGGCTTAGAAATGGTCATGACCGGAGTCATGTCTAAGTAGGAAGGAGGGTGGGTTTGCTCTGTTTACCTGAAAATCTGAGGGAGTGGCGTTTCACAAGCCAAGAACAATCAGGTTATGGATTTGCTCTGGAAATGAAAGAAGGGATAGCGAAAGATGTTATGGCTAGAGTACAAACAAAAGTGAAAGAGAGAGAGAGAAAGAGAGAGAGATTCTGTACAAGAGAGAAAGAGGGATCTGGATGGGCAAGTGGACGGAGAAGATCTGTGAAGACAGCAAGAGGCAACAGCGTCATCTAGTGTTACTACTGAATACAAACTGAATTAAAGAATGAAACAAACTATCAAATGATAAATAAATGAACAATACTGCAGGAGACAAATAAAACAGTTATTGCAATTATCTAATCAATTAATCATTAAAGAGCCTTAGGATATAGAATAAGAGCCTAGTAATAGGAAAATAAGACCTCTGTGACTGTCCATGGCATGGTTTGAGTATTTCTGCTAAATTCCTGTGATTTTCATACAGAACACTTTACAAAAATTGGTGTAAAAAAATCATTTAAACACCCAGTCACCTGCAGTACTGCGAGCTGAAGCACTTTGTTGATGAGAGAGGTCAGAGGAGAATGGCTGAAGCGGGTCAAGCTAACAGGGAGGGTACTGTAACTCACATAATCGTTCTTTACAACCATGCTGAACAGAAAAGCATCTCAATATGCACGGTTTACACTGAACCTTGGGTGGATGGTCTGCAACAGTGGAAATCACATCAGGTTCCATTAACACAAGTACAGAAATCTGAACCTACAGTGGACGCCTAAATTTACCCATGTTATAATGGCCATAATGGCAGCATGATAATGTGTCATAAGTTGGTTCCATGAGCATGACTATAAGTTCGCTGTATATCAGTGGTTTTCCCAGTCACCAGATACAATAGGAAGTCTTTAGGATGCAGAACAGGAGAGATTAGCAGTGTAAATGCACTTTTCTATCTCAAAATATCAAAGTATTGTTTTTCAGTTTTGTCTGTACTATGGCAAGTGTATGTGCACCTGCATGTAAGTAAACTAGGAAAAAAACATATAAATATGTATGTATTTCAGGTTTTTCTGAAATTCTAATAATAATAATGTAGTGATTTTTGAGTTGTTTACTTCTCACTCTTCATTCTTCTTGATTTACCTTCACTCTGCCCCTTAACTTCTGTCTCCCTTGGCAGACAGAGGTCATAAGTCAACTATGACATAGCAGCTCTGAGGTCACCCTGGCGTGTCCTCTGGCAAACAGCATGAAGCCAGCCATCAACAAGGATGTGACCCGTATCTGAAGAGGGCTGCTGTCAGCCAATCATGCAACTGCTGAATCTTAATAGTTACCTGTGCACGCTTCATGCCCTGCTACTGACAGGAAGATGAGCTGTGTGGTTATGTATCTGCATGCACATGCGCACAGGATTTTTACACACTATTATGTATCACAGGCACATTTCAAACTGGTTAAAACCTGACAAATTTGGGGGATAAAAAGAAGAGAGAGAAAACATGATGAACTCATGATAGAGGGAAATTAAATTAAAGACAGAGTGGGACATAGTGAAATATGTGTAATCAGTTCCGTTTTTAATCAGATGTCAAAACACAGATACACCATTAACATAATCAGCGAAAATATAAGAAATTTACCCAATAGAACAGAATTTCATAAATTAATCAGGGATTACACTGGGCAACCAGTTGATGTATGTCCTAGGAGCTGATGTTAACCAGCAAGCCAACTAATGGTAGCTAGTGTAAGACTAATAAAGCAAGTATATTGCAGAGAGGACATACACACATTTACTGTATGTTACAAAATACAGGAAAAAAAACCTGACCAGATAATAAACATTTAATGATAAAAGTGACCAGATGTGAGACTTCTGTCTTTCCTCTCCAACAAGATTTGTAATGTGTTCTGATTTTGGCCAAAGAGCAGAGCCATGGCATGGATCTAAGGCAGAGCTCATACAGGTATGTTTGGGAAAAGACAAGCATATGGTTTTGGAAATACTGCTGAAATGATGACAGCATACAAGAGATGTATGTTGGATTTTGGCATTGCTGGGAATAAAGAACTCCAATGGAGCTTTTTATGCATTTATTATAGGCTTCTAACTGCAATTTCATGTCATGTAGATACTGTATTTATAGATATGGTAGCCAACACACTCATATAGGGAGTCAGTGTTTTCCTAAGACAATAATTATACAATTATAGTATAGTATACTATACAAATATAGTATATAATAATACAATCACAGTTAGTTTTCTGTACGTCATGGTAATACATCTAAACAAGCAAACATTGGTGCTGAGAAAACAGTTAGGTTCTCAACACCATTAAAATCCAAGGAGCTCAGTATTGAGTTCAGAAAAAAGGTCAATGCACATGTTCCACTTTCCATCAGTGAAAAAATGGTGGTAAGAGTATCTATCTACAAGTTCCTAGGTGCCCACATTTTAGGACTTACCATGGACTGGCAATACTACTGCAGTAAAGTTAACTTCAGCAAAAATCTGCTCGTCCTATTCTACCACTGCAGTATAGAGAACATCATTCCTTTCCACCTGGTATGCAAGTTGCACCATCCCAGAGACACACTCTGCAATCAGTGATCCAGAAATTAGATCTCTTGAACAGATCTACAGCTCCCACTGCCTTCACAGAGTCTTCATAGCTTTGTGGTTACACAACTTTTTATATTATACACACACTCATATGCACACACACCTATCCTTATTTGGGTGAGCGATGTCTTTTTCCACATGATCATTTGCTTAAGCTTGTTGCTTAATTTACATTTACCTTTATTTATAATACCTCCATTATCTCCTTATATTCACTTTCTTTTATTTTTGTTATCATGTACCTCAGAGAGAGAGAAAAGAAAGAGAAAGAGAGAGAGAGAGAAAAAAGAGAGAGAGAGCTGCTGACTCAATTTTGTTGTTAGTATACAATGACAATAAAGGTATTCATAATCCATAAATCTTACATCCAAGCATATTAAATAATATTCAGAAAATATAGTTTTGCTGTTTTTTACTGCTATTTTATTCACTGCTATTTTGCTGACGCTGTGTTCGCAAAAATGAATGATATTATGCACATTGGCATCATTTATTCATTTATTAATTAATACGTTCAAGCATTCAATCATCTTTAGGGACATGGAGGAATCGGAGCCTATCCCAGTAACATTGGGTGCTTTAATATAATATATCCTGAATGGGATTCCAGTCCACACACACACATACACAATTTCCTCTTACTATTCTTGTGAGGATCTTCCACTGAAATAATTATTAATACAGCTAATTAATACTATGCCTAAACCCTAACTTTAAACTTTAACCTCAGTAATGAATGTACTGTGTTTATCTGTTTATAAATTTGCTGTCAGAATACCAATAAGGGACTAATTGACTGAAAACTGAAATCTCATATGAAGCGTAATCAGCCTGTTATTGCCTTTAAGCCCATGTTCATCACATTCCAAAGCAAAGCACATGTAGCCTGTTACTAAAGTGTGAACTATTCTTTTGACCAGAGGTCACCACTAATAAGAGAATTATTCTAATCGCTCTCTCTCGCTCTCTCTCTCTCTCTCTCTCTCTCTCTCTCTCTCTCTCTCTCTCTCACACACACACACACACACACACACACACACACACACACACTCAGATCTCCTGAAGAATGTCTGCAGGGAAAAAGCCAAGCTTGCACCCAGTGCTGACCTTCATATAGCCATTGACCTCCTCTCCCTTCTTCACCACGATCTGTACAAGGTACAATGGGTTCAGCATAAACAATGAAACACATGCAGACAAACTAGTTAGGGCTAGTTGGTGTGCCTTGCAAATTTTTATATCCAATAAGTCAAATGCACAACAGAGGAAATGTAAAGGTGCATGCTGCAGGTATAGCTTAACATTTTGTATACCTTACATGTGTACATAGCTCATTAGTCATTGTGGTGCACACATGTTGTATTGTATGTGTGAGAGAACTCTAACCTGGTCTTTTTTCAGTGTGATTTGGCCCATCTCACGATTCCCCACAAAGGATCGTGTCACCTTGTACACACACTCCCCTGAGCGCACACGGATAATGTAGTTTGCCGGGAAGAATCCGGATTTCTCTCCAATTCTGCCCTGTAAAGGACACACCACCATGCTGTATACATAACTGCATTTTATAATCAATTCAAATTATAACAGGGTATAACAATACACTCTGGCCATAATTCAGTTCGATTTATGATACTGGCTTCATGATTCACAACTCAATTCAATTTGAAGAATTATCGATGAAAAGACACTTTTAATTTGTATTTAATACACAATGCAAAGCAATGTGCTGTTTTGTCTGTATACAGCTAACTAAAACAAAATTGGTTAAAGAGGTTTAATATTGTAAACAAAATATACTATAGGTTCACAATTTCTTTTAAACACTCACTTAAAAAAATTAATTGAAGTGATTATTTAAAACATTTTTTTACATAATTTTAACTAGTAATAGAGCTCCAATTTTGGCTAAAATGTCTCTTTCTAGGGCAAGGGCTATTTATTCTCTCATCAGATTATTATGTCAAAAAAGGATTCCCTCGTGGCTGAAAATCTAAAGTTACCACTCTACCGGTTAAATAACCATCTTAAATAAATTTCACCATAACAATTATACAGTCACAGGGACTTGAGTGGCTTTATCAAGTAATTTTAAAAAGTCAAGTACTGTAGATACAATAACATTACAATAAGCATGTTAATATAAACATGTAATTTGCTGGAAATACTGTCATAGCTTCTGTTACGGGAAAACTTCAGAATCAAGTATTCAGCAGGGTCACGATATAATGCTTAACATTAAAGAATAAAATACTTACTCTCCACCACTCCTCATTGGAATCATCTATTACCGTAACATGATCCCCAGGACTAAAACACACACATAAACATAGACACATGGGTAATCAAAGATAAACGCTCTTACTAAGCAAAGGAGGACAAGTCACTAACAAATACAGACTCAGTGACAGTATTAAATCTAGTCTAATCTATATCACTTACTGCAGCTCCAGGTCATCTTTCTCAATGGCTCTAAAACAATACAGGGCCAAGTAGTAGTGGGACTGAGAGAAAACTCCAAGTTTACCCAGCTGAGGCTTTTTCATCTGTAAACACATACATTAATCCAGAGAAATCTAAATGTGTGTCCATAATCTATTAATGGTATCATCACAGGTAGTGAAGCTGAACAGAAGTAGCCTTGAAATACAAAGCGTCATCATCATGAGGAGAACTGGGCTGCAGTCTCTGACCTTATCATCTGTGGTTTTGTCCTTCTTTTCCATCTCATGGTTCCCTGGGCAGAGTTGTAGGTATCGTTACTTACTAACTTATAAACATGCGCTCACACACCCACACATACCCACACCTCTTTACAGGAAAACATTTTCTTTAAGTTTTACTCACGATTCTCTCCTTCATCTTCCTCGGCTTTGGGTTGGGATTCCTCTTCTTCCATCATCATCATCTTGTATGGTAGAAACGTGGATTCACCATCATAAGTATTGGTGTGCATGAAATATAAACACTTTTTCCTTAACTCTCATTTTTTTAAACATCTTACATTTTTCTTCTGATCTTCTGATCTTCTCTTCCTTTCCTTATTGGCCATGATAACCCCGATACGCAGAGTCTCGAAGACTGGATCAGTGCGGTTCGACTGTGCTATTGAGAAAGTAAAAAAAAAATACACAAAAGGTTTGTCAGTTATGGTCTATATGATATCCAGACCAGGTTTTGTTGAGAGTAATGAAGACTGTTTGAGAGTTATAAAGCACTTACAGAATGGAAACAGTTCTTTAACTGTAGCATTCTGCTGACTGCTGTAGAGAGGAGAGCTGTAGGCCCGTCTAAAACCTGGAGGCTGAGAGAAAGAAAGAGAGAGAGACATGTAGTGAAAGTTTATCTATCTATATTGAATTGACTGTATATAAAACAAGCATTTTATTACTACTCACAATTTTCCCAAAGCACTGCTGGAACTGGACGTAGCTCTGACACTGATGATGAATGTTGGTCTTGCAGTTTTTACACCTCAGTGCAAATTTATTGTTAACTGCAAACGGAAAGCGGTAAGTAAAACAAAAGCCGAAACTAGACAGCAACATCGTGTTGGTTAGCTATAGCTAGCACACTTACGAACAATCATGCGTGCACACACATCACAGAATTTGAGCTTCTTGCAATAGTGATCTTTAAACTTGTGTGGTTTATTATTGGAGGGTTTAACTGGTTCAGGAGGGGGAGGCTTCTCTTTCTCTTCTTCCTCAGCCTCTTCATCATAGACGAAGTAGACCTGAGAGAACGAATCACACAGAGGTGTGACATTTCCAGAGCTGTGATGAAAATCCACTGCCACACATACACCATTACACGACTGTGTTAACACCAACTCCTCTATTATTGGACACAATCTGCTTCGCCTTACAGAAGAAGAAATAACAAAAAATCATCATGGTGTGAACATGAAGTCCAAACCTCAGTGTGAAACTGTATATATTTCCTCAACCATTATAACTGCCTTTTTCTCATCTAAATATTTTATTCTGACAATACAATATCAGTCTGATCAGCCATAACATTAATGCCACCTGCCTAATCAGCCAACAAAACAACTCTGATCCATCAGACCATGTATAAACTCAAGGACTCTGAAGGTATGCTGTGGTATCTGACAGCAAGATGTTAGCAACAGCTGCTTCTGTGCATCTTCTGTGGAACTAGATTAGCCTTCACCCCCACACATGAATAAGCCTTGGGGATCTATATCTCTGTCTCCGGTTCACTGGTTGTCCTCCCTTTGGACCACATTTGATACATACAAACCATTGTATACTGTGAACCAGCTGTGTTGGAGATGCTCTGAGCTATATATGTCTGGCTATTACACTTTGGCCCCGGTTGATCATTACGTTTGCCAGTTTTTTTTTCTGCTTCCAACACATCGATTTCGACAACTGACTGTACATTTGCTGCCTACTATATCTCACATCTTGACACTGGTGACACTGTAATAATAATAACTGTTATAATGTTATGGCTGATCAATTTACATCCACATCAGTGTACACAGTCCATGCACAAATATTTGAATCTAAAATAATACACATTATTCAAATTTCAAGTTTCTTTCATTCCACTTTCACCTTAAAGCAACTATTATGTTATTAAATGTCTCACTGTGATATTATAGTAAGAAATAAACAGGATTACACTAAAACTAAAAAATCTGTTGTCAATAGATTGTTTAGAAAAAAAAAAGCTATTAAAAAAAAGACATTATATTGTACACATTTAAGTAATGCTCATGAAATTGATTTATGAAAGCGGTCTCTGGCTATAAAAGGTTTGATCCCCTGATACAGAACACTTCTGAAATTTTTCAGATTTGGCCAGTCCATGTGATGACTAACCTGAAAAATCAACGAAATTTGTTGAGACCCTCGCGAAGGCCCTGTTGCTGCCTGTGATCTGTTTTCACCTCCCTAATATCCCTCCCAGTGCCCGACTTAGCCCTCTTTTCACAGCGGTGCTGCCACACATGGGAATATAGAAATAACTCTGACAGGGACTGATAGCATTTCTAAGCAGGGATTACAGGAATAGGGTTTGATTTTTGCTGCTGAATATGTATCAAAGCAAAGACAGACACCAAACGGCTAATACAGTGAGATCAAACTATCTAAAAAAAAAAAAAATCTTTTCCCACAATGATTTAAATATGGCCATGCTGCAAATCATAAAAAGAAAACCAGCCATTGTGGTTTACAGCTGTGTCAGAGGTCACAAAGCATGACAGCTTCTGAACCTACTGTGCTGTTATCCTCCTTCACCATGTTGTCAGGAACAGGAGGATTGTCATGGAGATCCAGGGAGTGCTTGTCATCCAATCTGCAGGCAGCAAAACACTGAGATGCAGTGACTTATGTGGAAAATATACTATAGTATTTTAGTGGTGAAGTTTATTGATGGCTGATGACTAGTGATACAAGATCCAGCTTTAACAACACTGTGTGTGTGTGTGTGTGTGTGTGTGTGAGAGAGAGAGAGAGAGAGAGAGAGAGAGAGAGAGAGTCCATTACAGGTATATCCAGGGCTGTAGTGTCAGAATGTTAGTACATTACACAAGTTTTACAGGCTAAGCTTCAGATAGATGACACGTTGAAAAACAATAGAGCGCTGCTTTATATGTAAAAGGAAAAAGATGAGTCACATGTACTGCACTTACTGGTCAAAGTGAGACATGGCTGAAAGCAGATCAGCTGTAAACCTCCTATACACCCAACAGGAGGCACTGTAACATTCAACATATCAAGGCATCTTCATCTCAGAACATACCAGTGCATCTCAAAAAAAGAAAGTTATCTATAAGTCAAATATCATAAAAAAGGTTAATGCAGAATTTAACTTAAAAATTCTTAAGGGTCCTATTTTACATTTATTATATGCAAAAAAAAATATATATACACATTTTAAGCCTTTTTGATCAGTGTGGTTTATAGCCCTCTAATTATTACATTAGTATTACTGAGTACATTACTGTTTAAACAGTACATCTACACACAACCACACTCGGGTAGAGGACTGCTGACTTAACAGTTGTCCAGAAGATCATTAACATCCTCCACAGGAAGGGTAAACCACAAGGTCAGTGCTGTATCAAAGCACGGAAAGTTAACTAGAGAGAAAAAAACCGTGGTAGGAAAAGGTGCACGAGTAACAGGGATGACTGCAGCCTTGAGAAGGTTGTGAGGAAAAGTTGATTTAAGAACTTTAGGAGACCTTTATAAGGAGTGGACTGAAGGTGGTGTCAGTGCCTGAAGTGCCACAACACACAGACATCTGGTGGAAAGAGGCTGCAATGGCAACATTCCTCATCCGGAACATCTTTCCTGGGCTAAAGTGAAAAAAACCTGGACTGTTACTCACTGGTCCAAGTTCTCTTTTCAAATAAAAAAGTACATTTTGCATATTTTTTTGGAAATCAACATCCCAGAGTCTGGAGGAAGAGAGACAGAATCCAAGTTGTGTAAAATCTAGTGTGAAGTTGGGTTTGAGGGTGCCATGTCATCTGCTGTCCAAAGTCCAAAGACAACACAGCTGTCTACCAGGGGATTTTAAAGCACTTCAGGCTTTATGAAGATGCTAATTTGACTTTTTAGCAGGACTCAACACTTGCCCACAGTGCCAAATCTACTACCAAATGGTTTTCATATCAGTGCGTGATTGGCCAGTCTGGACCTGAACACCATAGAGAATCTATTGGGGTATTGTCAAAAGAAAGATGAGAAACACCAGACACATCAGACGAGCTGAAGATAACCGTCAGAGCACCGTGCGACACTGCATTGATGCAGTACTTAATGATAAGGGAGTCCCAATTATGTACTGAGTGAATAAATAAACATACTTGTCAGACAAAGAACATTTCTGTACTGTACATTTATTTCTGTTTGATGTTATGAAATATTGTAATAATTGGAGATATCGGATTTGTAATTTTTGAGCTCAGGCATACTGATCAATTCTAAATTCTGAAAAAAGTTATGCTATTTCATCTTTTTAAGATGCACTAGTTGTTTTGATTTATTTGTATTTTTGGTATTGTTCAAGATTATTTTTTTTCCTCTCAGCTGCCAAGCAAAACATTCCCTAATCCAAGAAACCATGGATTGATTAATTTAATTAATTATTGACCTGTTAATAGAAGAGTCAATTAAAGTGTGTTGATAGATTTCTGTTTAAAGTAGTGTAATCATAACAATAGGTCGAACTTATATAGTGCCTTTCACAAGCCAAGGACACTTAACAGGGAATCTGACGTGTTGTCAAATATATATTAATTTATTCCTCATTATCTTTCCAACCCAAAGAAAGTGAGATTCTAAATGAATAGAAAACATTACATTAAGTCATCAAAACACTGGTTGTACTTCTTCCAAACAAGTCAAAACTAATAGTTTACTAATGAAAAATCTCTGCACTCATTTAAAAATTTGCAATCTTACCTTAGTCAATGTGTGCTGGTTTGGTTGCACAGTGCCCGGGGTTTAGGAATATAAGCGGTCTTTAGAGCAGAACCCAAACCCTTCACTCACTCCCAACAGGTGGGAAATAATGCACCAGTCCCACTGGAAGTGTGTGAGTCAGTGTGTGTGGAAGAGTATCATGAACAGCAGCACCTGTCAGGAGTTTACACACCACTGAAAGAAATGAACAAGCCAAACGGATCCAATCCTCTAATTGACAAGAGCCCTTTCTGAATGGAGCTTTTACCAGATGATAACACCACATTGATGTTATTTAAGTCCATAGTGGAATCTGTGCCTTGTGTATGTACAGACGGTGGAATGGGGTGTTATAAGTAACCTATTAGCAATGGGGTGATGTTATAAACAAAGTTGTTTATGTATGTAATATTTTTTTTTTTAAACAAAAAGTTAAAAAATCAATTTGCACATAATAATGCTTTAATTTATTCATAATATTATATTTACTGTTATTAGTTTGTTATAGGCTGAGGTGTGTTCTCCCCATGTCTGTGTGGGTTTCACCAAGGGCTCTGGTAAAAATACTTGGTAGGCAAATTAAATGTGCCAAGCTGCCCTGGATGTGTGTGTGAGAGAGTGAATGGGTGTGATGGATTGGCACCCGGTCTGTGGGGCATTGCTGCCTTAAGCTCTAAGATTCCAGGCAGGGGCTCTGGATAAACCACAACTCTGATAGACAAAGTGGATGAGACAATGAGTGACTGACTAGAACAGGTGCATTAATATAAACCTGTGATTTGAATCACGCTACTGTCAGAGCAGTAGTATTCACTTTACTGTTTTAATCTGATGGGGTTTTAATAGCTTTTTTAAAACAAGTTATTATATATATTATACACATCTGCATCTCTTACTGCTTTCTCTCTCTCAACTATTCAGTTCCTCTTCATTTAAAAACACACACGAGAGGTTTTTTTGTCTTCTTTTATATTTTTAAAAACAAAGAAAAAAGAACAGAATAAATGGAATTTACATTAGACATTTGCAATCTTTGTGCACTTAAATACCTCAGATAACTTTCTGCACAGCTGTCACCAAAAAAAAAGATGCAAGACACAATGATGAAGGAGGACGGGACAAGGAAGCGTGGGAGAGGGAATGAGGGAAAGGGAGTAAAGACATGGATGGGGACAGGCTGTAAAGGAACTTTAACTTACCTACCGGGGAAAAAAATCACTGAATATATAGATTTCTTATAATCCTTACATCACTTATATAAATATATCGAACAAAAGAGGAACAATAATTCAATGTTTCATCTGTGAGAGAGGGAGAAAGAAAGAGAGAGAGAGAGAGAGAGAGAGAGAGAAAGAAAGAAAGAGAGAGAGAGAGAGAAAGAAAGAAAGAGAGAGAGAGAGAGAGAGAGAGAGAGAGAGAGAGAGAGAGAGAGAGAGAAAGAGAGAACAACGCAATACAGTAGTCCACAACAGCATTAAGGCAAACGGAAAGCAAGATAGAGAAAGAGAGAAAGTCATCTTGAAAGTGCAGAAGACCAGACAGAGGGACGAGGGGGAGTAAGAGCAAAGGAGAGAGAGGGAGGAAATATGAGCTAGAGAGAGAGAGAAAGAGAGAAGGCATATGATGACTTAAGGAGAGACAGGATTAAAAAAAGAGACAGAAGAGGAAGGGGCCTGTCCAACAACCTCTGTCCAGTGCATGGCTGTGTATGTAAGTGTGTGTGCGTCTGTGTGTACATAAGGAATTATATATACACAGGTACAACAGAGGTACACATGCTTACGTGTGTTATGCCCTCTTTGTGTAACGATATAAAAAAAAGACTAAGAAAATCAGTATGATTTCTTTCATCTCTCCATTCTCCTACCCCACTCCTCCCCTTCCCTCCCTCTCTCTCTCTTTCCTCACTGTGAGCTAGCTCTCTCTAGTACACGCAGGTCATAGTTCTTTTTGGCAGCGCGCAGTTTAAACAGACTCCCTCCACTGTTGTTGAGCTTAAAGGAAGCACTCTGTGCAGCCATGGTGTTCGGAAACACTGCCACCACGGTGTAGAGGTGAGCTGGGTCGTGGGTGTCGCCCTTTCCTACTGCCCCGCCCCCTCCAGCTCCATGCACTGGGGTGATGCCTGGTCCCCGGGATGCCTGCGGCTCCTTCAGCCACTGGATCTTGGCCCCGCACATCGAGAGCTGGTTGAAGAGCTTCTCAGCCTCTGGGCGAGAAATGCCCTCAGGCAGGTCTGTAACCTCCAGCACACGACTCACCACTGCACAGAAGAATGGGTTGACACTTTAAAGGCAAGCATCAAGTAGCAAAAGAGCTTGTCATTTACACAAACTTAAAAAAATTAAAATAAAATAAAAAATGAAATGTTGTAAAATATATGTAACCCCTCCTTATTGTGTTATATACTGTAGTACTTTGACCATATTGTCCAGCTTGCAGATTTGGCACTGAAGTACATTCATGTTTACACTGTGTGTGTGGGCCATACCCACGTCAGTAGTGCCTAGATCTGTAGAGGCAGATTTCAGTGTCTGTTTCTTGCCCCGGGCTCCATGCTTTAACACTCCTGAGCTCTATGGACAGACACACACACAAATTCAGTAATTTCACATGGCTCTTGCATACAAAAGACCAATGATGAAAAGGACGAGCATGAAAGATGGCAGATAAGCTGCTAGCGTGTGTTCACAGGAAAAACTAAACATGTACATGCATGCATGCGTGCTCACCTGGTGGCAGCTGTAAGAGGATTGGCTGTGGTTGTGCATGATGGTTGGAGGACACAGGCTATACTGCAGTGGCTGTCCCAGTAAAGAATAACGCCCATCTCCTGTATCATACACACAGCAGAGTATTCAGGGTTTCTGGAGCAGGCGCAAAGGCAACATATTCAGGTCACATTATCAGTAGAGCAGTAGGGAAACCAGATCTGGTGTGTTTGTGTGTACAGTAGAACCTAATCAGGTCACACTGATCTGCTGGCTAGCAGGGTGACACTGACACATAGTATTAATGACATCATTTCATGAATGCTGCTATTTGTGGCAGTCTGAGAAAATCCATCTGACAACATTTTTGTGTAATTTTAATTTAAAAAAAAAAAAAAAAAAAAAAAAAAAAAAAAAAGAGTGGTCTCCCTAAAGATGTCTACAACCTTTCTGACCAAGTATGATTTCCTACTGACTTTTGAACGTTCATGTAGCAATCAAACCATGACTATAATCACAAATAAGCAAGAAAGACACTATATTAATTATATTAAGCAAATACTAAAGGCAAACTATATAACATGGGACTGCAGTTTACATACACACACATATCTAAATTAGCAACTTATTAATCGTGTGCATATGACAAAACTGCACATAATGAATTGAACATTTTATATTAGCATTAAGTGATAATGTTATAATGTTATAATGTTATGATTAACAGTGAGTACTACCTAAGGTACTACAGTGTAAAGTACCTGTGTGTGTGTGCGTTTTCTCAGTGTGCATTTTTGTCCGTGACTACTTTATGTATTGGGGGTGTAATGATGCACACATTAACATTCATTTATTCCCATAAGGCATATTCGAGATTAGAACTGTGAATCTGATAAAAATATTTCTGAACAGATGGAGAACAATGGGACTGGTTTCTGGTGTTCCATTCCTAAAAGTGAACCACAAATATAAGTGGAAAAAAAAATCCCAACTATTTTAAATACATAACCAGAGTTAATAAACAAACAAAGTTTCCAAATGGCAACTGGTTTGGTGAAAAAAAAACCCAAATTATCACACACGTCTTGTTTTGAGTTTCCCAGTTGTCTAAGACAGTGATGAGTAAGATGTGGTCTATTAAACATTGACAGTGTGCTGACATTGCTCAATGTGAGAATCCCATGCTGGTGCTTATACCCCGAACATGATCGAAACTCTGTCACCTGTCAGTTTTTTTCGGCGGAAGAAGAAAACATGAGTCACGACGCAGTATTTAAGCAGACACTCTGAACGGGATATTTATAGTTTCCAAACAACGACCTTTATCAGTTTGTACAGAACATTGTGCATTATGTTGTTTCCTGGGAATTTGACTGTGATGTCCTTTTGTTCATATTTACTTTTTTTATTTAATTTTCAAACAGAACTACTTGCATTGAATTACCTTTATTACATTATACATCATTTATCAGATACTGAGTTTGGCTACATGACAAAAACACTTAAAAAAAAAAACTATTTTGTATTGTAAAT
Source organism: Duopalatinus emarginatus (assembly GCA_028565595.1). Lineage (NCBI taxonomy): Eukaryota > Metazoa > Chordata > Actinopteri > Siluriformes > Pimelodidae > Duopalatinus > Duopalatinus emarginatus. The sequence goes on along the minus strand of JAOVVF010000017.1, from coordinate 10,327,557 downwards.
GTATCACTTTGTGGTGCAAAAAATGATCATACTTATTGTGTAGTGAAATTCGTGTTACCTTGTGCAGGTCCACCAGGCCGCGGAAACTGGGAAATTAGTGGCAGTGGGCCGAGCCCAGGACATACATTGTTTCCACTGCTCGACGGAGTAGGAGTGGGTGACTGAGTAGGAGATGCCAGCGGACTACTCAACTGAGTGCTGACCTACAGAGACAGAGACAGAGAAAGCTTAAAAGTAGTAATGTCACAAAAGCCCATCCCACCAATTAGTGTATGTTTTAAAAATAGATTTTAAATTAAAGACTGCTATAGAAAGTAATAATTTCCACCTCTGTGGCTCATACCACACATACATGAAGAAAATCTCCAAGAGACAGTAAAAATGAATCTGCTCTGAAATGTACATCTGTTTACTTCATTTTAGATTAATTTGATTGATCTTTTCCCAATACTCATCTATTATTTATTTACTAACCGTAATAGTTTTTTACTTTAACCGTAATATATTTCACTTTTTTTTAACATTTCAGTTGAGAAACTGTTGTCTTGAATCAGATCATTGGATGTTAATGATTATTCTAATCAGCTTTTAACATGAATCTAGGTTTTAACATGTCATCTAGACTACCAGGCTGCATGCAAACTAAAAAAAAGCATTTGAGCTTTCACACTGGTGCAGCCCTCAGCAAGTTTAGGTCAAATGTGTTGATTAAATAAGGTTATTGTGTATAAATGTCTTTTACATTTGACTACAGAAAGAGCATTTCTGATGTGTTTGTTGTAAATTGTATGTATAGCATCACTTGTTGTGGATAAACGACTAATCTAAACTACTGGAAAATTTAATTATGCAATAAATAACATTAACATAAATGACAAATAGCCCCTTTCTGTACGTTCCGTGGAAAATGTACAGCTACACTCTAATAATATTATATTATTATTTTATTATAATAAAACAATATAATAATAATGGATCTTAAACAATAAAAATGAGACTTGTTTGCTTGGAAATATGTACATATTATGAAGATTCCTACGGTTTCTGAAGACAAATTCATCATGAGTTTGCCTGTGTGTTCATGTGTAATACCTGTGACTCAGGTTTGCTGGGTCTCTGTTCTACACTGTAATACTTGCAGGGATTCCACTGCACCATGGGAGGATTCTGGGTAGGCTGGGGCCCATTGGGAACACTCAACTGCATCACCATAACACTTGGACCAGGAGGAGGCACTCCTAAAACACACACACAGACACCGAGAGTGACAGAGAGAAACACAGAGCCACATACGTCATTAATGCACACAATACTTTCAAGAAATCCTATTCAAATTTGTCTACCTAGTGCTTAAAAGAAATGACACATCACTGTGAGAGTGATGTATCACTAATGAACCACACACTGTTGGGTCAGCAGTCTCTTGTCTGGTTAATCTTGTAAACACACAACTGAATTTGATTAGACAAAATGGTGGTAACAATGTTAAAAATCTGTCATACATAATTAAGGTAGTGGTACAAGCAGAACTGTCAGTCATGGAGGTATGTGTAGACACATCCCTGATCTCAGATACCTGACTAAACTAGATGAAATGAGGTGAAAGGTAAGAATATCTATTTGTGTCAAAGATCATGGCAATGACCACTACCACGTCTTTGCGCAGGTTCAATAGGTTTGTAACAGACACAAGATTGCAGTAAATATTTATGTTCGGCCCTCAGCCAGTGGCTTCCAATCTGGAATACTGTTTTAGATATTTAGATACAAGTCCGGAGTGATAAATTTATATATTGTTGACATCAGTTTTAGGTAACTGAATGGTTAATGGGCAGTGATATTTGTTGTGATATTATTTGCAAGAAACTGCAAGGTGTTTAATACGATAAATTATGATAAATAATGTCATAAAGAAGCCATGTCATAGTTGGAGGCTGATAGTTTTTATGTTTAAGACTCAGAATGATGAAGTAATTGTTTTGCAGTAGGACAGGCTGTCCCCTCAGTGTTCCTGATATGCTTGACAAAGCTGGCACTGTGTCCAGCAACCAGTGATGAGCAGATTTAACCATTTAGGAACTTTGGCTGATATACTGTGTGTAAACACCAGTTTCACATTTAATTGTATTTATTTATTATTTAATTGTTTACCAAGATAATTTAGACAGGATTGGGGTTTTAAAGGTTTGGTTTTAAATCACCTGTGCATAGCATTATATATGAATTAAAAAAAATTAAAACGAGGTCCAGAAGTTGCTTGCTAAATAAAAACAGAAAAAGCCAATATTATATCCAAAGAAATAAAGTAATCAATACCTATATAGTTACTTGCATTAGTCATGCATTCAAGGAGTGCACATTATACATAAGTGATCTGCTCCTGCTACAACTACTGAGAAATACCCCCACTAACTAACCAAGAAAAAAATGTGCCGAATTATTCAGATACCTGAATACTGCTGCTGTATCTGCTGAGGACTGCAGGGGGAAGGGGACGGAGTCATCTGGTACTGATCTGAACTGGGAGGCTGCAGGTAGCCCACGGATGGACTAAAATATGTACACACATTCAAATCATTAGATCATGATCACATGATCACAAACCAACTAGAAGTGTATAGTCTTGAGTAAAAGACGTGCATTGTGTGTTTATTACCTTGTGCTATTCTGTTGTGTTGGTGTCAGGACACTGTAGTAGACTGGCATGGGTGGAGCAGCTGGCATTGCACCTTGTACTGACTGGCTAACAGGCACCATGACGGGCTGCTGATACTGCTGCTGCACCACAGGCTGGGTTTCATTAGCTACGGGCACCTGGGTTAAGCACAGGGACGTTTAGTGCGTAAATGTTTCTGTGTGCTTTATATGAGCATTTCCACATGCACATGGCACACACATACAGTACCTGATAAGAGGGCATAGGTGTGTACTGGACCACCATGCCTTGTATCTGTCCAGTCATACCAGGACGTTGAGAATTCATGATGCTGGCACTCTGTGGCTGCTGAACTCCCATCATTCCCTGGTATGCCGGCTGCTGACTGGCCATGATAGGCTGGAGGGGAGCTGATTGGACAAAGACAATGGCCAAATATACATATAAATAAGAAAACAACCTCCTGATCATAAGATGAACATTACAGTTATGTATATGATGGGTAACTCAAAATGATAGATTATTTTAACTGGAAATCTGATGTGTTTGCAAATGACAAATCACCAGATGCAGACAGACAGAACACTAATGATAGAAAGCACTATTCAGCTCTGTTCCCTCACAAAAGTTATACAGTCAAGTTCCGCACATGACATTGTAAAGCGTTTGTTTAATATGTTTACTATAGGAACACGATTAAAGAAAGACATTTATTCAACAAACCCTCATTCATCCAAATGTATATGAATAACAGTGGCAATAAACACATAAACCAATCAGCCATAATATTAAAACCACAGGTATAACATTGATCATCATGTAACAGTTCTAATGAGTCAAGGAGTGGGATATTAGACAGCAAGTGAACAGTCAGTTGTCAAAGTTGGAAGCAGGAAAATGGGCAAGTGTAAGGAGCAGCTTTGACAAGGGCAATATTGTAATGGAAGTCAAAACATCCCTAAAATAGCAGGTCTTGTGGGGTGTTCCTGGTTTGTAGTGGTTACTACCCACCGAAAGGAGATCAGATTTCAGAGACAGTTTATCATGCTACCATGTAAGACACGGCCTTACAGGACTCCACCACAAAAGAAGATCCCACTTGGGGCTACTGGGGAACTGTGGTGAAAGGAACTGCTGAGACAAAAATAGTCTGAAGTAATCCTATTAGTTTTCAAAGACCTGCCATCCATGGTGCTGTGGTTAGGATGGGATTTTGGTAACATACTGGATCCAGCCAAGTGCATATCATTTGAGAAATGGCTTTTACATAGATACAGAGATACAGCCCAAGCCCACAGACACAGGGGACCTCATGCTTATAAATTGTGAATCACTGTGAGGCATTTTGTAGAGGGTGCACGTCCCAAACAGCTGGTTACTTGGTAGGATGCTACTGACCATCAGGGAATAGAAGCCCCCTGCACACATCTCACAAACCTATGGCAACAGGAAGATGCTGAAGGGCAGGATTTGGAATAGGAATGTCTGTCCTTGGAAGGCAAACCATCATATAAAAGCATTTTTGTTCTGGTACAATTTAAAAGTAAGCCTGGCACAAAATTGTTGACGTTTGCATTTAAATAGGGCAAAACTAATCTGACTATATTTCATATAGACAAATCAAAGTGCATGAATTTGGGTGATGGGTAAGGAGTGCACAGACACAGCAGATGCAATAATAAAGAAAAAACTTGGGGGGAAGAAAGCAGGACTGGGCATTTCCTTACCTTGCTGATGAAGAAGGGCAGCTAACAGACAAAAAATAATTTGGTGAGTAATCTGGCCAAAAGCATTGTGAGCCAGACATAGATATAGCACATTAGAAGACATTTTATTTTACTTTAATTCAGGCATATGATTAACTGATTTTACTGGTTAATGATGTTTGAAAAAAGGATTCATCATAACGGACATTTTTCTTCCACAGAGACTCATTTTGAACACACATGATTATGAATTATGATTATAATAAAAACAGAGACAGATGTGGAACAGGAAAAACACTATATGAATCAACACTGTATAACTGGACAAAGTGTCGTCAGGGCAAATATTTCCTGTGGCTCCCCACACTTTCTCTCATCGTTGAAGGAGCGTTATTTTGTGGTGTAAATAAAATGTGTTATCCCTATTATCCAAAGATCACAAGTTCATATCTTGACAATGACACAGCCATCCATGGCCAAGAGTCCACTAGAGCAAAACTGGCCATGCTTTCTGGGTGAAAACAGCTACATAATATCTCTCTCCATTATCAAGCAACACTAGCAAATTATAGGTATCTGTGAGCTGTATGCCACAGATAGCTCCTGCCTCCAAGTTTGTTATGCTTCTCTGTGATGTGGCTTGAACAGCAGCTTGAAAAGATGCAGCTGGCTGGCTTCACAATTCCTGGAAGAAGCATGAGATACCACCCTTTCTGGCTTGTAGCTGTCCTATGATAGGAAAAGCAGGTGGGATGCATTTGACTATGACCTAAAGGACCAAATCTGAAGCAAACCAGTACCAAGTGAAAGAGTGCATTCAGATATCGAGGCTGCAGAGCGCCATCAAATCCTACTCAGGTAACTGCCCTTTTAAGAGGGACTGTCACAGCTAATTTGGAGCCTGTAAGTGGTATTTGTGAGCTCCCAGTTGCTTTATCAGATGCTGCTGAGGCCAAATTTGAACATGGCAGTTCAACTGCTGTATCAGTCTGGAAAAAAAAAAATAAACATACAGATTTGGCTGTAGGATATTGGATCCTGACACTTCACTGATAAGAAACAGGAAGGATATCTGGTCACTGGGATATATGGAAGGCTCTCTTGACATGAGCCTCTCAGTGGTAAGGTATCAGCTTCATAAATATCAGTTTCAGTTAAACCATGTCTGCCTTAAGGCTGCTAATTTGTAACATGTCTTGTTATTACATCAGCATACATGGACCTTTTTAACTAGTAACTATCTGTTTTGTCTGATGGTCTCAGGTCAGATTCGACGATAAAAGAGCTACATTTAATATTTAACTAGGCTGCATGCAAACCTTTTCTGTACTGAGACAACCTACATTTCCCTATGTAGAAAACATGGAAAAAAGCCACAACGGATGCTTAGGCTGAATAGACAGAAAAGGACAGTGAGGAAACAGAGAGAGACAAACTGACCATAGAATGGACAGACAGTGCTGGGCATGTAGCATGGAGAACGACGTGCATGCAGACTGGCCTTAATTGTTCACCCTATTCTAATTTTGATTACACCATCATCTGTATTTTAATATTTTATTGGGCTGCATTAATACCTAACTGATCCCTAAAAAGAATGCAATACACTGTGTAGGAAATATTAAAAAGACCACAACAGATGCTCAGAACGGACAGAAAAAAAGACAGTGAGGGAGAGGGGACGGACTGACCAGAGGGCTGTGTTGGCGGCGGCATGGGTTGAGAGCGCTGAGGGGGGTATGACACCTGGTGAGACATGGACCTGTACTGTTGTCCTGAACTTGGATACTGTCCACCAGCAGAATAATATTGCACCTGGATCTGACAGGGAAAGAGGGAGAGAGATTAAGACTTGCTGATGCTTGGTTAGAGTGTGTAACAGCTGATATACGCTTCACTGCTGCCGTTTTGCACAAATATATGCATATTTAGAACGCATATTTTAAACTGGATATTCCCAAAGAGCTGAACACATTTAAGAAGCTCTATTACCCAATTCCATAGACATGCAAAGCTCACAATGAGCAGCCCTACAAGCCTCTGCTGCTACGTTTGGAAACTCTGTCCACTCACATGCTATACTTAAATTCAAACTTAGCATTTTTCAATTTGAGAAGTGCAATTCAGTCATAAAAAAACAGATAAAAAATACAGTAAGACCGGACCAATATACGCGAAAATGTCATACTTGTAATGTCCTATACAGCTATTTCAGAAAGCCAGTAGCAACAACAAGTTATAGACAACTTATACCCGTTTTAAAATGTTTAAGGCACACCTGCTGAGGTGGTGGAGGTGGCTGCATGTAGCCTTGTGCGGGCGGAGCGGTCTGCAGTACGGGCTGAGTAGGGGGTGGAGCTGGTGGAGGAGGGTGCGGATGGGCTGGGGGTGGCTGGTAGCTGGACGGAGGGGGGGCAATGAGGTAGCCTGGCTGTGGCGGAGGATGCTGGGATAACACGGGTGGTGGAGGCTGATACAGTCCCGGTGGCTCTGGAGCCTCACTAGAACCCTGACGACTCAAAGACATCTGTCCAAAACCTGGAGTCAACTCATCAGCCTAAGAGGGAGAGAGAGAGGGACAGAGAGAGCCTGTAACATTTGGAAAGTGGATTTCAGCTATGTTACATTTTCCTCTGGTTTTGGATGTATCTATTCCTCAATCAAGAAAATAGAGTGCCTCTGACTTCTACACAGTACCGTATTATAAAATACTTTAAGGAGTGGTTAATATTAATATCTGCTGATGTGTTGCCATAGTGAGCAGGTCATCATTGCTGGCCTGTGAAAACATTCAACTACTGAGTGTACACTGCTTTAAGAGAGCAGGAAATAAAAACCATGAACTTTGGTGCATGATAAAAGCTTAATAAAATTAAAGCCTAAAGTAAAAAGACAAAAAGCCTAAAAAAACATAAACGTCAGCCATTGAGAAAAACAGCCATAGAGTGGTAGCATCAGACTATTTATTGTTACTCTAAATACTGAATTAACAGCCACAAAAATCTCATTAGTAATTACCCATTACTAAGAGAGACTGCAATAAATGGAATAATAAAAGGGATAAGCTTAAAGACAGAGATATAAAGCGCATGAATAGGCACTGTTGTGCTTTTAGAGCATCTACTGTACTGCTAAAAGCTTATGACTATGTACAAGATGAGAAGATAATGGGAAATGTAAAGCAGGAAAGAATAATTAGTACCAAGTTATACTGTTGAGAAGGAGAAACAGGCAGGATGACCTGAGGGCAGGAGGTGCTGGAGTATGATACAGGCTGTGGAGCAGGCTGAAGAGATGCCACTTGCTAAATACAGTCGGGGGAAAAAAGGGAAGAAAAAAAAGAGAGGAAAAAGAGGGGGAAAATGAGTGTTAGAAGGACCAGCAAAAGAGGGAGCCACAAAAGAAGGAAGTAAAGAGTGAAATATATTAGGTTTTGCAACTTTAGAAACTACACTAAGAGTAAACTCGATACAGAAAGTGTAGATTATGTGTTAAGGGCCACTGACTCACCTGTGGCAGCATGTGATTATGGCTGTGGCTGCCGATGGGGTGCTGCGGATGAGTGTGTGTGTGAGTGTGAGTGTGAGTGTGAGTAGGGGTGGGCAGCAGAGCCGTCTGTGGAGGTGGTGGTGGAGCCTGGCTTTGAGGAACATTGGAGGGGCAGCTGGATGGGCAGGGCAGGAGGGTGCGGCTCTGAGGTGGCTGAGGGCAAGCCTCTGTGGTTACAAGAGGAAGACCTGTAAAAGTGATGGCGATCCTAGTTAGTAATTTACTGAGACAATTCACAGATATGATACAAAACCCTTTCTTTCTTTTTTTTTATAAAAGTAAAAATGATAGAGTCACCAAATAATGTACACACAATTTACACAACGGGACACAAGCAAATGCAAATTATGCAAATTATTCTACAGTACTTTAACAAACAATTTTGAAAAGAAAATGTGGCCCCTAGCATATCAGTTGAAATGCTGGAAGGGTTTATAAAAGATACTGGTTGCTTAAAATTTGGTGCAGCTTTAAATACACTGGGAAACTTGTAAAAGGAAAAATCTGGGTAGACCAAGGAAGATGTCAAAGTTGTCAGGATACACAGCCCAAAGCCTTGAAAATTGAATATGGAAAACAAAAAAGGAAAGAGCAGTCAACGCTTGTGACAGAACTGTAAAAAATCGACTAAATGGAATGGGATTTACATACAGTAAAGGCAGACGCCAGCACTAACAATGTAACAGAAGAAAACAAGGTTACAGTGGGCTAAAGAGATCCAGTACTGCAAAGAATGTTTACAAAAAGTGTGTACAAGAAAAGCACATCATCTCCAGCAAAATAAACGTAGGGTAAAAGTTCTATATAAACTGGTCCATGACAAGGCCACGTCCTGCTGAGCTGATCTGTCAAATACTATTTGAGAAAGTTTAAATCATGAAACCAGTTTGATAGAGATGTTTTTCACTGTTGAAGCCCATGCCTCAAAGAATTCAGGCCTTAAAAAACACTTAGGGAGAAGCAACAAAGTAATAATTGTCTTTTTTTTTTTTTACCTCAAATTAAAAAATATATAATTATAAATAATTAAAAATAAAAATTATAACTTTTTCTGCTACTTCATCTAAAAAAAAATAGCCCAGTAATTAAAGTACTCTGGGTGAGGTACAGTTCATGAAGCCAGAATGTTCTGATATGAAAAATTTCATATCAGGCCCCTGCAACTGATCCAGAATGTAGCAGCTCGACTTGTTTTCAACCTCCCCAAGTATAGCCATGTCACTCCCTTGCTGAAAACCCTTCACTGGCTTCCTG
>JAOVVF010000017.1:10264114-10281231 GCA_028565595.1 Duopalatinus emarginatus | reverse complement strand
TCCACATCATTGCATTCAGTTTTTATTCACAATTTGTTTAGTGTCCCAACTTTTTTGGAATCCGGTTTGTATGTATTCTGTGTACACTATGTGGCCCACATTTGCTAGGCACTATCCACTGCATACCACATCACAATTTGGCCCTTGTCAAAGACACTCAGATCTGTACGCTTGCCCATTTTTCCTGCTTCCAACACATTAACTTCAGGAACTGACTGACAACATGGCTGGTTTATATGACCATCACTATATAAACATCTTACCATCATACCCATATGTGGTTCTTCCCTAAACTGTTAAAGTTAAAATAATCTCTCTGTATGCTGTAGTGTTATAATTTGCCTTCACTGGAACTAAGACCTAAACATGTGCCCCAGCATGGCAATGACCCTGGACACAAAGAAAACTCAAGGAAGACACAGTTTGCCAAGGTTGGACCTGACATCTAACTCAGTGGACACCTCACTGATGTACTTTTGTAAAGAGCTGTAGGCTAGAGAAGGGTGGGGATCTGATACCGGATGTTCGACCAACAGAAGCATATGGGTGTGAAAGTGAACTATGAAAGCGAACTATATGTCTACTGTGCTTGCACACAGAGGAATGTGACCTTCGCATTTAACCTACCTGAAACACACACACACACACACACACACATTAGTGAACACTTGGGGGACGTGAACTTGTCCGGATGGTGGTGCAGCCCCAAACCACAGCACCTGGGGAGTAATTGTGGGAGTTAGGTGCCTTGCTCAAGGGCAGCTCAGTAGTATCAGTCTTGCCCTGTGTGGGGGTTGAACCCGGGGCCTTCTGGTCACGAGACCGGTTTCCTAACCACTAGGCCACGGCTGCCCCCACTGCCCCCAACTGGGTGTGACAGTCGGGTGTCTCTCAAATTGCTGGGGCAACCCTCAAAATGCTGGGGCACAAAATTCTAACTAGGGATGGGCAATATTTTAAATATATTTGATATATTTAAGAGAGAGTATGACTACAATACGAACACTGAGTACTAACTGTCATGCAATTTTTATAAGGTGTTTTTTTTTTAGATATCTAACTGTTCAGGGTGTAGGAGGGTTTGCTATTTTTGAACTATTGGGCATAAAATTTGGTCCAAAAATATGCATTTAAAAGAGACATATTACCAAAAACTTGTTCACATACATTTGTGTCTCTGAAGTGCCTCCCAGACCACAAATACACTAATCAGACATTACATTAAAACTTCCTGCCTAAACAGTCACCACAACATCAACTCTAACCCCTAATGTATGGACTCCACAAATAGACCTCTAAAAAGTGTATCTGACACCAAGGCATTAGCAGCAGATCCTATTGAGGATGTTCTGCGCGATCAAACAAGATGGCCCAACCTTCACTCCCCAAAGGCAAAAATAAGTTTTGGGTGCCCATGACCCTGCTGCTGGTTCACTTTCAGTAGGTCCCAACCACTGCATACCACAACACATGCTATTTTTAATCTAGTTATCTAAAGATTACAAATAGGCTCTTATCACTCAGATCCTTATGCTTGCACAACACCATCAGCTTTAAGAACCGACTGTTTATCTGTCTCTATGCATCGTTTACACTTGCAGGTAAACACAAGGAGTGCAAAAGTGCTAGGATTTTGTGTAGAACTCAGCAGAGGCGCTATTCCAGCTATTCTACTCACAAATATCCAGTTGCTGGTCAACAAGGTGGACAAACTCTGATGTAGCAGGATAGAAGTAAACGCTGTATTTCAGCCTTCACGGCAACATGGCGGGACGCTACAGTTTCAGACAACAGAGTCACACCATCTGGTCTCACCAGGACAGAACAGCAGACTCTGGTAAGTTGTTCTGATTACTCTGGTAAGAGCAAAGAGACAGCGGCGTTTGTGTTTTTGCATTTCTTGCTGCCGATTTTATACTCACAAAAAGTATTTTTATAGTATGCGGTACGCTAGATGCACTAGGAAAAAACTCTTTCTCAACCAGGAACGTTGTCGGAATGAATCACGAGTTTTTACAAAGCTTATGGGTTTTTTCTCCCACTACGCAAGTAATTCAGATGAACCTAATGTTGACACACGCTTCTTGTTTTTGTACTCCTTAAAATATAAAAAAGGTTCACTAAAACTGGTTGTAAATGTTAGTACCTTTTATCCAGAAATAACTCTAACGCTGCTCCCCTGTTTACTTGTATTTGTTTGCAGGCCAGTCTTGCCCCATCAAATATGGCAAATCCTGCCGCCAAACACAGCCATCTGTAACTAGAAGTCCAAAGAGCAGAACTGGCAATGCTCTCAGGGCAGGAGGGAGGGGTGGGCACACACTGTCTCTCCCCTGTCAAATCATGGTGACGCTAGCCGATCATGGGTGTCTGTGAGCTCATGCATGCAGAAGTGGGCGGGAGAGTTTTCCTCGGAGTGTCCGATGGATGGGAATGGAAGTGGGATGTTTGGAATTAGTTTCAAAATTACCTTGTGAAAAAGGGTTATAATATACATACATACATACGCAACAAACACATACACACATACTGAAGTGCCAGAAACAGCTGCTGGTGGCTCTATAATAGCATGGAGTTTATTTAACTGGCATTCCATGGGACCCCTGGTACGTCTACAAATGGCTCCGAGTGGTGAACTCTGTGTGCCTCCTTTCTGATGAGTCACACCCTCTCATGTCCTGTATTCATTCTGATGTGTTTGGCCTCTTCAACAGGACAATGAGCCACCACACACGTCTAGAGACACCAAATTATGGAGGAAAATGGAGTTCATGGTTTTGACATTCCCACCCAAGACATCAGATCTCAATGTTATCGAACTCATGTGGGATGAAATGCAGCGGTGATTTCCACAAGCTTGGAGGACCTACCAAGTGTGTGTGTGTGTGTGGGGGGGGGGTTACATGAGTAAACATTTTATAGTGGTTGCAAATGTGAACACTGGCTGTTAATGCAAGTGAAAGCAGAGGCTACTGCAGCTTTAGGAAGTGAAGATGACCAGGAACAGGCCCCGTCCCAGGCTGTTATTTTGGCACATCTGCTTCATTTTGATCCAAAAAATTCAGCATTATATGAAAGAGAACTGCAACAACAGCGACTTTTATAGCTCACAGGTGCAAATTCAGTTCTTTGACATAAACAGTGTTATCTGTCCTAGGCTTTTTAGCAGACTAGGCACCCACAGCTCAAATAATGAGGAGTAAAATCTTTTCATTTTCTGTGAAAAGTATGAATCAGTAAGAGAAAGAGAAGGTCTGCGGTAACAAAACACAACCAGGCCTATATGACGGGAACATGGGCGAGTCCTAAACACTGGCCTAAAATGTAAAGATGTGCTTAGATTGATGATGACCAGGAGGAACTTTCTCCACTGCTTCAGCTTAATGTCCTTTTGTAATTACTAGTCTGACATTTGTGCAAATGTGCTCTTTGTACTTAAAATGGCATTAAAAAAAAACTCAAAACGGAATCCTCAAAGACATCAGCTAATGAGTTGAAAAAAAGGTTTGACTGGCTACATTTGCTGAGTTTTAACACAGCCACTGCCTTGTGCCTTGTTTCTGTAATGACTGTGATTGATGTATGCATGCAGACTCTGACGCTGAGATTTCCGATGAAAGGAGTGCGAACTCGCCGACTTTAAAAACCAATTACACAACTTCCAGGGAGTGCATAAATCACCGCTTTCAGGTGAACGAGCGCTCGCAGGCTTTTTTCTCCCTTCTAATAAATAGATCTTGTGCATTTTTAAAAACCTTGTATGAGAGCTGGGTCGACTGAATGATAGTATAACACAACCATTTAAACTAAGACGTTGCCCTCACATGTGCAGAGCTGGAGAAGACGGGAAATAGGCCTGAGCGAAGAGAAAAAAAATGAAGACCTCGCAGAGGCCATGAGGACCGTCTGCTATTTATAGTGCCGGATTTTTTTTATTCAGGCAATGCTTCTCTGTGCATCCTCACTCTCTATTCTACGTCCATGTTTTCCAATCCTACTTCTCCGTTTCTACTAGATCCTTTCTCTGGCTCTGTTCCAACAATGTTCAAAAATAACAACCCTTGTATGCATGCATGCACCAGGCTCAGGTGGAGGTGCAGACAGAGCTGTTGATGGCACAGGAAGCTCTGCAGAGGCCAAGATATATGGAGCGAGAAAAAGAGAGAGAGGGGAAAAAAGTGAGAACGAGGGAAGTAACAGAGAAAGATGAAGAAACAGAAGAACGCAGATGCTTTTTATCCTTGTGTGGGGTTTAACATAAAGCAACCGTATGAACAAAGTCATGAACATTTTCTTACAGGCTTGTTTCACCACCACCTCCTCGTAATGCTTTTAATCTATCTATCCTCCACCTTCTCATCCCACACATTTACATGCTCCTTGAACTGTGTGACAGTGTGGATGACAGGAGCATGGCAAGTTTCCCACCAACTCTCCACCTCCACCACTGGCGCGTGGTGTTGAAGGACGCAGTAAAAGGGAATTCCTTATTACCTCAGTAAATGGCCCTGCCTCCATCCATCCCTCCTCCACTCTCCCTCTTTCTCTCTCTCTCTCTCTTTACCAGTGGGTGGCTGCACAGGGACCTCTCTCAATGCCACAAACACACAATATGTGAATGGCCGCAGCAAACCCACAACAGCCTACGAACGAAATCTTCAGCACACAAATTCAGCATGTATCACACAAAGACTATAAGCTTGCTTTGCAAGCATAACAGCCTGGGCTGCAGGGGTTGATTGATAGGCATGTCCAATCAGCTACCCAAGTTCAGAAACCATACACATGTGCACACACACACACAGGCACACATTAATACACCAATTCCCCCATGAGTTAGTTCTATTATTAAATCCTCCAGACGCCATCTACACTCTCGGCAATCCTATTTCCATGACAGTAACATCGAGTTTGTTAAAAATAAAACGCACCATTCTTTTGTGAGCTGAAAGGAAGATAGAAACTCTACTAACACAGTGAACTGAGACAGCAGGAGACAGCAGGAGAGCTGCAGCTAGAGCTCGAGGTTTATACAGACGAATAAGATGCAATACTGTATAACAGATAGATAGATTCATCTTCATTGTCATTGCTCAGTACAAGGCAACGAAATGCAGTATAAGAGGCATTATTACATGTTCTCAATTACCTTGACCCAACATGTACGCTCTCTCATACACACACACACACACACACGCACACACACACTCACACTAGTGTCGTCAGCGCCGTATTCCCGGGATTCCGAGAATCAGTGTTACGTGCCTGAAGCGCGGACTGACAGCGAAGTGCACAGAGACAATCATAAAACTGCAGCCACAAAACCTCACTGATGCACTCACCTGCAGAAAGACAAATCTTCACCTTCTTTTTCCCTCTCTTACGCTCTGCTCTTCCCTCTCTCCTCCTCTACGCTTAGCGTGAACGGAGGATGCTTCGGTTCTGATGCCCCCTTTCTTTTTCTGAATGAAGCGCAAGAACTGAACTGCGCTCACTCACGCTCGCACTCATGCGCTCTCGTGCGCTCTCTCTCTCGCATACTCCCGCTCTCTCCCTCTCTCGCCCACCCTCGCCCCCTATCCCTTACGAGCATGCGCTCATTCATTCCCTCCACTAACCTGCTCTCATTCAAAATACTTTCTACAGCTTAGTGTATCTAACATAAGCAGAGAATAAATTCACAGACTTGCAGATTCAGAATCAGACAATAAAAAGTATGTCTTTCATTTCCTTCTACAAATAAAAGACCATAAAAACAAAGTGTTTTTCAGAATTACTGGTACACTTCATTAAACTGTGGGCAAATGATTACATAATATGTATACATTACATGGCCAACAGTATTGGGACACACCCTAATTATTGAATTCATGTGTTTTCATTCAGTCCCATTATCACAGGTGTATAAAAAAATCAATCACCTAGCAATGAAGCCGGCTAAACCGAATTTGAGCATGGCACTGTAATAGAATGCCACAGTCACAACACGTCAGTTCGCAAAATCTCTTGCCTCCTAGAGATTCCACAATTAACTGCAAGTGGTTTCATTAAAAGGTGGAAGTGTTTAGAAACCACAGCAACAAAGCCACAAATCAGACTATGTAAAGTTACACTGAGTGTTGAGGCACAGTCGTAAGTCAACAACAATCTGCTTCCTCTGACATTAACATCAGCACAAAACCTGTGCTCTGGGAGCTTCATGACATGGATTTCCATGCCAGGAAAATGCTACCTGCCTAAACGATTGGTGGATACCAAGGAATTTTGGACAACTGTACACTTCTGACTTTGCTTATTTGTATTCCAGCATGACTGCGCTGTCCAGTGCACAAAGCAAGGTCAATAAAGGCATAGTTGGGTGACTTAGAACGAAGATTGTGACCCAAACGCTATCACAAATGCTTTTCTGGATGAATATGTAAAAATTCCCACAGACAAACTCAAAAAAAACTTGTAGAAAGCTTTCCCAGAAGAGTAGAATCTGTTTTAGCTGCAAAAAGGGGACCAACTCCATATTAATGCCTATGGTTTCACAACAGGCCGTCATAAAAGACCCTATAGGTATAATGCGTAGGTGTCCCAATACTTTTGTATTAGACACTAAAATTATAACTTTTCCCACACAAAAGTGGAATTAAAATGTCCAGGAAAAATAATTTGTAGTATTTGTGTTACAGATCTCCAAAAACGCAGATAAATTACCATTTTTGAAAAAAGTATCGTCATTGTTACATCTGATTGTTGGAGATGCAATAATTGCAACTTCGGCTGATTAGGTATATTTTTCCAAGTCTGACCTCCTAAGTATGATTTTCATTTTCCCTCTAAGAACTATAACAGACAGCATGCACAAATATACTTGTAACTTTAATTAAAGAATTAATGTGGTGGCTCTGGCACTGCACTAACTTTAGCCTCTGCCTTTTTTAGCTTCAGGGGGGTGATAGGGTTTTCACATTTAGCTTTAAATTTGGAAGCTTGCTGGTGCCTGTAAATAACTTCCACTCTGATGTGTGTGCCTATGCCGCTGCCGTGCATGCAATTTGACTTATCTAGTGTCAATTTGAGACTGGCTGGTTGGTCATGACTGATGGCCCATCATGTGAAAGTGAACCATTTGCCTACTGTGCTTGCACACAGAGGTACATGACCTCCTCTTTTAACCCATGTGCAGTGAAACACACACAGTCATGTCTTGCCCTGTGCAGAAAACCAGCCAATAGTTCACATCATGAATTCTCCCAAGCACTGGAATATATCAGCTCAAAACTTGGTTTCCTCTGCCATGAGGTTCAGAATTGGCCGTAGATGGAGGTCTGTTTTGAATTATTGCTCTGTTTTCTATTTCCATACATTAAATGAAAAACAGAAGTACTGTGTTGTTAAATAAAAAGTAGCCATTCATCTAGACAAAAACAAATCCCTAGTTAAGATGACAGACTACGATCAGCTCATAAACATACAACAGCTACCAACAAGGGATGTTCAGGCAAATGCACTTGCTACAAGGCATGTAAACTGCTGCTCATGCTGCTGCACAGGGCAGGGTAACACACTCGGAGAAAACCCTTTTCAGCACAGATAAATGCACGATTGTCTGGTGTCACAGTGATTGACAAGGAGCAAGCATGTGATCATTCCCACCCTGAGACCACGGCCATTTCAGATGACCAGGGCAGCATTGGATTTAAACTTAATCTCCTTTCATTAGTGTTTACTGTTACCGGAATTGGAAGCTGGAATAGGTTTGCGTTGGTACAGACGCATGAAAGATGGAGGATCCAAAATAGCCACTCCCAATGTAAAATATTTAAAGTAAAATATTTTTCAATCGGCCACAGAACTGAATAAGATACGATGGCAGTGAAAACAAAATATTCCTGTTGTGATCATAAAAAGTCAATACATTTCTCCACCCCATTATATATATAAAACACCAGTTTTTCATTACACATCGGTCATCGTGGCCACAAGGTTGAGCTCAACAAAGTAAGCCTGGTGCAAAAAAAGTCATCATCTCTATAGCTAAGATGGACAGCAAGCGTCAATCAAAGTATTGCAAAACACAGTAAATCAACTTATGTGTTATAGTGATGAAAGTCTGTATTGAAGTCAGTCTGTTTCAGTAACCCACCAATGGTGAGGTTTTTACTTATTTTATTTGCCTCGTAGATCTTTACATTGGCGAGTGACGGGTGTTCATTTTAAATACTGATATACACACAACACTACACTAATAAATAGACAGGACAGCAATCATTATTAAGCCTTAAACATTGGTAGACAGATTTATCTACTGTGAAAGCTGGTCTGCACGTCTCCATCATTATCACCCAAATCTACACCTTCAAATGCTTCTCACTCGAAGTACTTCTAAACTGTAACCTGCTCCGGTTTGGAAAGCTTTGTGTTCGTTTGAGGACCGTCACAAGAAGAGTCAGTTCCAGTTATTAAAGTGCTGGAGCACCTTAACACAGCACTAGTGTTCAGTGGAGATTAAACAGAACCGAAGATGTGCGTGTTGGTGTTACAGAAGGATTACATGTACATATTTCAGACATATACATATGCAAAATGTATTTTTCAGTAATGCAAAAGTTAGACAGACAATCCTGCTATTTGACTTTGGCCACCTTTTATTTTTAGATGTGCGACTGCTCAAAAGGGCTTAAACGTCCAATCAGAAGCCAGGCTACTTACTTGCTATAACAGCAATCCCCACCCTCAAGCAACCATCAATAATTAACATTTAACAATCCAGAGAGAAAGAGAAAGAGACTGTGAGAGAAAGAGAGAGGGAGAGACACAGAGGTGGGGTGCAGAAAGAAAAAGGAGCATGAGGAGAGAAAGAGGCAACAGCACAGAATGAGAGCTTGGGAGCATCAGCAAATGAGAGAGGAGGAAAAAAAGAGTGCATGATG
This sequence comes from Duopalatinus emarginatus, assembly GCA_028565595.1. Taxonomy (NCBI): domain Eukaryota; kingdom Metazoa; phylum Chordata; class Actinopteri; order Siluriformes; family Pimelodidae; genus Duopalatinus; species Duopalatinus emarginatus. The sequence goes on along the minus strand of JAOVVF010000017.1, from coordinate 10,272,310 downwards.
TAGAAGACGGGAGAAACGATTCAAAATAGAAGCAAAGGCACAAATTCGATAAAACGATATGAAGTTATAAAAGGTGAGAATACAGAAATTAACAGAATGGTGAATTATGGGAGAAAGTGGGAAAGCTTGTAGGTGAGCGTGACACAGAGAGGGAGGGTGATGCAGCAGCACCACACACTTGGTGCTCCAGTAGATGTCTATAAATAGCACTTCCAAAGCAAAAAAAAAGCTATTCTGCTTCTGCTGTAAACCAAACAGAAGAAAACAGGCACTGAGAGGATGTAGGTGAATACTGTACATCTCTATATGCATGCATGTTCCACTTGTGATGTGTCAGTAACATCGATTTAGACTTTGGAGCTGCACTGAGCTATTTAGCAATCAAATAGATTCATACACAAAATGTTTGCAGGGACATTTAGAGTATGCAAGACATCCTGTTAGTTCGGAAAAACGTTCTACAAAAGTATAACTTGCTTGACATACTGCAGAGTCATACACAGATTATGTTGTCTAATGTTTATTCATTTCAACTGCGATCAGCATGAACATGTAAGAAAAAATGTCGACAATGTGCATTACTAAAACATACATTCAGCTTGATTTGGTCAAAAAGCTAAACTTTTATTTAATTTCCGTGAATGATCGTGAAGCACAGTCGGTTATGTGCAAACCGCATTAAGACGTAATACTGTGGATTCTCCCTCATCAATATCTGAGCAGTGCTTCCTGCTAAACATGAGCCAGAATCACCGGCGTCTATGACTCACCACTGTATGTGGGAGGACCGCACCAAATAAAGCTGCACATTGTTACAGCTGACACTGAGCTCTCATGGCCAAATATCGGAGGAAATAGCAGAGTGCTCCCAAACAGGAGAAATACTGCTTCTGGCGTAGTTAAACCAATCTGAAATCTTATAATTATCATCATTATTTATACATTCGCACTCTAAAAGCTGCTTTTGACATTTGGGGAGGAAAAAAAAAATGCACTTGGAGTCTGAGAAGCCATTAGTAAAAATATGTCTGGTCTTTGTAAGTGTCCCCATTGATGCGTTAGCTAATAACACCAAATTTGAACCAAATGTGGAGCTATGTACTAGGTACATGCATCTTTGCATGTCTAAGATTTGGCACATGAAAGCCTATGTTGCATGAAATGTATCAGAAGAAAAAAATAGACACATATACAAATCATTAGGATTTAGCAAAAAAAAAAAAAAAACATGATAAGAAAAACAGGGGACAATGCCTCTGTGGGTTTGTTTTGCTGAAGAAGAGAGCCGAGTATGCTAAAAAAGACCAATTTCCCCACATGTTAATGCAGTTCCCTGTCTGTGAAATTAGTTTAAAATATTAAAATATCATACAGATGGTGTCCTCACATTCTGTCTACAAGAGCACTTTCCAAATGCTCAGTTTCAGTGCCTGTAGCTTTAAATGAAAATCTCTGCACCGCTCAATCACAGAGAGAGCCAAAAATCATGTAACACACTGATGTTTTGGACCATGGGACTGAGGTCAATGGCGACGTCCAACACGTCCACCATTTCAGATGCCTAAAGATATATTATATAAAAAGATATACAATCTTTTCATTTCTCAACCGATTTTAACCGTTTTTATAATTTCATTTTCATTTTTATATTCAAGGGTTTGTGATCTACATATAGTACAAAATGTTTTGTCTCTGATTACTCAGAATCTTAATATTTGGGCTAAAATCTCTGCTAAAATGTGTGTTTAGGCTTACATGAATTACTTACATTCAAAGTACATAAATGTACAAAAATAATTGTGTAAAAAGTTTTTTTTTTTTCCACCAACAACTTGTGTTGTACTGACCCAAAGTCTGACTGGCTAGTTAAATCCCATGTTGTCTTATTCAGACAACCCACACAAAACTGACTGCCTTATTTCTCAGTTTGTGGGTTGGTTGGTTCCTCAGATACCTAAATAAATACACACAAAACTGAAAAAGTTTTTTTTTTTTTTTTTACAATATGCCCCCTTTAAATGGTCACTTTCACTTAAAAAAAACACAATGACACTTGCTACTGGGAACACAAGGTAAGAGTCACTGCTGTGCTTGTTACAGTTGGCCACATAAACCGGAAATAAAGCGATGGCCAATTTCTACAAGCATAGCCAAAGCAAATGACTACAACGCTCACCTTTCAAGAAAGCAGTTCGCTTGAAACCCCTAAACCCTACACATTACAACAATCAATTTAAAAGCTATCCACGCAAAACGTGACCATACAAATTAATATCAACTCAAAGTCAATTTTATGTCAGTAAAAATGTAACTGCATTATATTGTGCAGTTTCTATCGTATATTTAGCACCACACTTTTAGAAACTGACCACAAAGAGACTGGGACCTTTAGCAAACAAGAAGAAATATGAGCAAATCAATTGTACCTAAATTATTCACGATGGTGGTGCTTGTACTTACAGCGAGTTGTAATTATCCATATTATCAGTTTCTCTGGGCGAGACGCAGGAATGTTTTCCTCCACTGAGCATGAGGCTTGATGGAGTTCTAGCAATAAGGAGAGTCGCGTTTCATAACAACTCTACCTGCTGGATCTATACTGAAAACACAACGTGTTACATAAAGCTTAGACAACTATCGATTCCACAACTGAAGGGTTAAAAGGGGTTTTAAAAATGAAATTGCAGGCAGTACAGAAATGTAGGTGCCGGGTTTGGGTCTAGTTCAGCACACTTTTCACAAGCGCACTGATTTTCCTGGCATTTGTAAAGGTCTTTGCCTTTGTAAGGCATGTTCTGGCAGATTGTTTCTATGGAAAGCAAATGGCTTTTCAGGATGGGTTTGGCTAATTTAAAAAAAAAAAGATATAATGTGCACATTGTGCAAAACACTAAAAACATGACACAAAGCCTGGGGGGGAGACAATACCTCACACTGTATACACTGCCATAACATTAAAACCACCAAACCACTGACAGGTCACGTGCATAACCTTTATTAGGTCATTACAGTGGCACCTGCTAAGGAGGCAGCAAGTGAACAGTCTGATGTGTTGAAAGCAGGAAAAATGAGCAAGCCCAAGGATCTGAGTGACTATGAGAAAAGGCAAATTGTGATCTTTAGAAGACTGGGTCAAAGTATCTGTAAAACAGCAGGACTTGCGAGGCATTTCCAGTATAAAGTGGTTAGTACCTATGAAAAGTGGCCCAAGGAAGAACAATGAACCAGAAACAGGCTCATGAGTGCCCAAGGCTCACTGATGTGTATGAGGGATGAATGCTAGACTGTCAAGTCCAATACCACAGAAGGATCTGTTGATAATGTCTTGGTGTCAGATACCATAGTACACTTTCAGACGTCTTGTGGAGTCCATAGGTTGAAGAGTCAGAGCTTGTTTAGGCAGGCAGGTCTAATGTTAGAGCTGATCGGTGTATTAATACGTAACAGTGAAAATATTTCAGTAGTGGGACGCAATCAGGATCATGGCTGTAGAAAGGCCACAGAACTACATTTTATTTTACAGAACTACATTTTTTGATGCCAAGGCTGAAATGTTTACACTTTTTTAGAATGGACAGAAATAAACACTTTGGCAACTTGTTATGTTTTATAAAAACTATATTCAGCAACGTATATTCAAGCACGGCACGTTCAACCACAGCAGAAAGGATCTTGCAGAATCTCTACTGATAGACAGATTCCTCCAGGCTTCTCATATCCACCACTGTACCACTCACTGCTCCCCTGAATAGTAAAGCAATACTTTCACAACGCCTAATATTTGCTGTTATCTGACTATGCATCGTCATATAACCCAGCAAGCTGACACGTTTTTACAGCTGGGTATTATAAGCCTGGTGATGTTGTCTGTCTCATGGTGATGTTGAGGCACTTAAATCTAAAGTCCACTTAAAACCTGTTTGATAAATACCTGCCAGGGGTCATTACCTGAAAGACAGATGTCTGGCAACAGACCAAACAAGTGAACAAATTACAGTAGAACAGCTGATTGTCACAGGGTGTAGTAAAATCAGTTAATTTTGTAAACATGAACCACACCACTTGTGTATCACAACATCTGACATGGTTTATCCAATCACATGCACTGCTCACTGGAGCTGCTGGAGTGAGGGACATAAGCTTGAGATGGATTTTCATTAATGGGGCAGTGGTGACTTACTATTTAAGGCTGTGTTACTGATCAGAAGGTTGGCGGTTCAAGCCTCATCACTGCCAAGCTGAGGGTTAAGGCCCTTGACCCTCTGCTACAGGGGTGCTATACAACAATACCTGACCCTGTACTATATCCCCAACGTCCTGACAAGCTGAAAAGAAATAGTATTTCCCTATGCTGCAATGTATATGTGACAAATAAAACATTCTTATTTACTCCTGTGGTCTGATTAGTCAAGTACACACATGGCTTGTCAAATTGACTAAAAGTCAAATTTATAATGTTGACAGCTACTACAAAAAATACAAAACCTCACATTACCACATCATGTTGTTTTATGTATAGCCATAAAACAATTCTCAAATGTAACATCTGTTGATATCTCTTTACCAGGCACTTCCTAAGTAATACAGTCCATATAAGTGAAAGTAAAGTGAACTACTCTTTTGACCACTGTGCAGTGGAATTGACCTCTGCGTAGTGAAACATACCCACTAGTGAACACACACTAAGGGACAGTAAGCACACGTGCCCACATTGGTGGGTGGCCCTTATCCACAGCACCTGGGAAGTTGGGGGATAAGTGCCTTGCTCAAGGGCACTTCAGTTGAGGCTTGAGACTCGAACCAGAGATCTTTGGGTCACAAGGTTGGTTCCTTAATCACAAGCTTACAGCTGCCCTGGACCTTAATGAAACTTAGTTGACTAACCCTGGTCTATTATGTGACTTATTTTGTTTTATTTTCAGTCAGAATTTTATAAACCATGTACATAAAATCAACAGGATTCATATTAAGAAGTGTTATACATCCTTTAAATTATTAATTAGGAACACTTTTCACATTTCTCCCCTAAAGTGTGTGTATATTGGACTGTAAGTGGCTAGAGGAAAACATTCAGGAGCTCTCTCTCTCTCTCTCTCTCTCTCTCTCTGTCCATCTCTCTTTGTCCATATATCTACCCCCCCCCCTCCAGCTATCTATCCATCCATCTCTCTTTATCCATACATTTCTCTCTCTCTTTCTGTCTCTCTCTCTATCCATCCATCTGTCTCTGTATCTATCCATGTCTCCCTCTCTATATCATCTCTCTCGTTATCTATCTTTCCATCCATCCTTCTCCCTCATCATGGATGCGTCAAATCCATCATACTGGAAACACAGCTATTAGAGCTAACATTAACAGGCTAGCCTTCTTCAGCTAGCTAGTCAGAATGAAAACACTGTCCACCAGTGAATGTCTATTGTCCTAATGATACTATTTATAATGTACAAATAGCCAAACAAATGCATGTATAACGCTTATACATGGTTAAACAAGCTAACCTGTCTATTAACTATGACCGTATCACGCTAGCGGCAGTGCTAGCTAACTAATTAGCCTGTTAATAAACGGGTCATATCGCCTGCTAAGTTAACTAGCCGGTTAGCCGTAGCTATGGAGAAGTTTGGGTTGGTTAGCGTTAGCTAGCTCAGGTTATATATTACTGACACCGGCTACGTTACATAAGTGTCCACAGCGTCACTGAGGATAAACTTGTATCAACTTACCGTGTCTTTCCGTGTGCATTCACAGCAGCCGAACTCCTGCCTTTATCTAGCGAGTCTCGACACCGGTTGATTATAATATTAGCTCAGCTCTATCTGGTTTGTCCGTCTAGTTTGGCCCGCTGCAACATGAACTTGTCGCTAGCTTATTAACTACAGCCTGGGAGAAATCCTAGTCTTACACTGCCGGTGTGCAGGTGTTTCATTCAGTGAGCTAAACGCCTTCAGCTCTTATATGTGCATGAGTATGTGTGTGTGTGTATATATATATATATATATATCTATATATATCTATATCTATATCTCTCTCTCTATATATATACATATCTGTCTGATCCCTGAATAACAAACAGCCTACACTGTCTAAACTGCAGCCCCTGCACACTGCGTGACTCTCACCGGCCGCCTGTGGCTGCCTAGGTCCCGTTAGCTAAACAGGCTAGTCCATAGCTGTAAGTTAATGCTGTTCGAGCCGCTACCTAGCTTAGCTTAGCTCGTTTCCATGTCTCCGGCACTTCAACACAGACCCTCGACATGTACAGTAATATAATAATACAGCTGTTTCTTAAGTTTAATATAGCTAATACAGGTGTAAATTAAAGAATATGTCAAACGCAGCTGTTAAAATGCTATTAAAATGAAGTGGCTCATTGACCACTGTGCTTGCACACAGGAGTTTGACAGTGAATAGAGTCAAACATACACAGGCAGGTAGGCAACTATCCATGGTGCCCAGGGAGCAGTCGTGGGTTATGTGCATTGCTCAGGGGAACTTCGTTCACATCTTGTCAGTATGGTGGACTGACCCAAGGACCTGCTGATCACAAGGCACCCAACCTTCTAACTGTTACCCCGGGCGATGGGGTTTGGGGCTGTCTGGGCAAGTGTGTTCACTGCCCCCTAGTGTTCACTAGTGTGTGTTTCAGAGGGCAGCTGTGGCCTAGTGGTTAGGGAACCGGTCTTCGATCAAACCGGGTTCAATCCCCACCCAGGGCAAGACACGACTGAGGTGCCCTTGAGGAAGGCACCTAACTCCCCTAACTGCTCCCCGGGTGCTGTGGTTTGGGGCTGCCCCCTGCTCCGGGCAAGGGTGTTCACTGCCCCCTAGTGTTCACTGGTGTGTGTTTCACTGCACAGATGGGAAGTTACTGGGTTCAAACCCCACATAGGGCCAGGTGTGACTGGGTTCCCCCTGAGCAAGGCACCTAAACCACCCCCCAACAACATGGCTTAGGGCTAACCACATTACACCAACCCCACCGCACCCACTCCAGGCAAGTGTGTACACTGCCCATTAGTGTTCACTGATGTGTGTTTCACATTAATATCAGTTTAATTTAGACTAATTATTTTGTCCAGCTTCCGCACCCAGGAATATCTATTTACACTATATGGCCACACTTTGCTGTTCATTACACTTCCCCACTCCAGTGGAGCTATGGGGCCCAAACCTGTGCCAGCATGACACTCAGTCCATGAATACCTGGTTTGCCAAGGCTGCAATGGAAGAACTTGAGGTCTGCACAAAGCCCTGACCTCAACCCCACTGAACACTGACTGCACCCAGGCCTCCTCATCCGACACCAGTGCCTGACCTCACTAATGCACTTGTGGCTGAACCCACAGCCACACTGCAAATCTAATGGAAAGCTTTCCCAGATCAGTGGAGGTTACTATAACAATTAAAGTGAGACTTATATAGCACCTTTCACAAATCCAGGGTTGCTTTACAAATCAGGAGAGAGACAAAAAAACAGTATTTAAACAGTAGTGGTGGTAGTAAGTAAGTAGAAGTAGGTAGAAAAAATATAGAAAGAGAAATACAGGAGTGACTAGATGAGGAACAGATGCCCCCACTGTCGACAGCCTGAACCTGGGGGCAGCTTAAATGTGAGGATCTTAATTTGCTATGTTGGACATATGGACATATGCTGGTCAGGTGTCTACATTGTGAGCCATACTGTGTACCTATTGCTTCTGTATATATGCATACTTACAGTCTACTTACCATTATTAGGAACATCTGTACAGCTGTTCATTTATGCAGTTGCCCAATTATTCAATCATGTGACCGCAGCACAATGCAGAAATTTGTACACATAAAGGTCAAGAACCTAAGTAAATGTTGATATCTTTGTGGCCTAGTTGTTGGTACTAGATGAGTTAGTTGGCATATCTCAAAAACTGCTGATCTTCTGGGATTTTATTTATACACATACACATACATACACATTTATTTATTTCATTTATTTGGAGACTATTATTTCTAGTTTTTATGATGGAAAATATAACATACATAAATAATATATAAATAATGATTTTTAGCAGAATAACTATAATAAACCTTTGCCACCAACAGCTGATAATGAGAAATTACAGTCTATCACTTATTTTATTTACATTTAAGTGCTATCTTGGTTATTGTGGTTCTGTCACTATATGTTCCACTGAGCTACAGAGAAAGCTGAGGTGATG
>JAOVVF010000017.1:10252581-10253667 GCA_028565595.1 Duopalatinus emarginatus | reverse complement strand
GGCTTTTTGCTAGTTTCTGGATCAAAAATATAAATTGTTCTTTGTATTCCCCTCTTGGCAGTAAATTGTAATACTTGCTGTGTAAAAACCTGTGTTTTATTTTAAATATTATCTTAATACGTTTCTTTATTATACAGGATGCTTTGTGCAGGAGCCATTTTGCTGGTGTATTATAAAATTATTTATATAACTAAATACTAATACCCCAATGCATACAAACAGTAAAAAGTTTCTACGCAACAATTATATGTCCTGCCCTATGCCAGATAGAGTTAAATGATAATATATGATAGAATTGAAGTTTATATAGTGCCCAAAGATTCACATTCACTAAACTGAGAGCAAATAAACATTTAATCTAGTTTCATATGTTTGGTTTTCTTGAACAGACTCACACACTTGAAACAACAAAGTCATTTTAGTCTCAAGTCTCAAACACTTCACAACCCCACAGAAGGTGACATAAGAGACAATTAACAAGATTACTGTATATGATAATTATATGCAGTGTCAAACTCCAAACTGACTTATAGGTGTGTAAGCACTGTAAAAAAAAAAACTTTCTTGTAAAAGGCTTGTTTTCTGTGTAATATTGATTTCATCTTGACCTAAACTTTCTTTACTTTTGTGCAGCTCCACCTTGTGGTCTATCTGTTTTTAGTTTTTGTTTTTTACAGACATTTAAACCTGCCATAGCTATTGTAAAATTATTAGCCAACTACTGGCTATTTTCCTTAAATGTGCACTTTATTTACAGTGTCTGTGACCGTTCTAGGAGTATTTTTGTGAAGCATGATATATGATATGTTGTCTCTATGTAGTGTGCGTTTGTGTCATTGTTCTGCAGAACTTAACTGTAAAAAATATATAATATATATCTTATCACAAGGTTTTAATGTTTGTACTTAATAACTGAACTCACAGTGCATTCCAAAAGGCACATTCTTGAGGCCATCTGGTTGCTCTTCTATAGAGTTCACCAGACCCGCGAAGGCCTTCTTAGTCTTCATAATTTCCCGTCGTTTTGCATTGTTTTCACACATAATTCACCACATCACCTGCTAAAGGAGGCCAAGAGTTCAGCTA
>JAOVVF010000017.1:10235081-10247581 GCA_028565595.1 Duopalatinus emarginatus | reverse complement strand
CTGCCTGGTTACCCAATGAGATGGGTAAACATTTAATCATTGCCACATGCTGAAATGAAGGTCTAAGAAGACACGATAATAAATGTGGCACATTTATGACTGCTTGCTGTTGGATTGTAAGGCTTAGATATAAATTAGATTATGTCTAAATCTGCAGATCCAGTCAGACCATGATGTTTTACCCAAGTTCTCAAAGCTTTTTAGGTACTGTTTTGGTTACGTTAAGCATTATCAAATGGTGTGTATGCGTGTGTGTGTGTTTGCTTGAAATGTATATGTATATTAACTTAACACTTGTTGAAAAATTTTACCAACCATGTAGGGCAAAGAGATTACTTCCCCAAGCTTTGCAACAGGTTGTTTTTCAGTGATTTATTAAAGCACTTCCTGTCCTAAAGCATATTAGCAAGGGGATGTTTCAGGGTTATGGCATCATCATTTGCTTCATATTCCATGTTTACACTTCTCTTGATTTCACCATCAGGGCCACAGAAAAAGAACAAAGTCTTTCTAATGACAGGCTTATGTAACTTTGCCTTTATAACTTTGTATGTTTGAACAGAACCAGAAATTCCAGGAAAGCTTTTTCATGTTTGACACTACATTTCAATAATTTTAATGCTTTAGTTTGTTCTTTTTTTTTTTAAAGACTCACGTATGTATATAACTTTGTTGTTCTATTTCCATTAGTATTGGTAAGTTATGTCTGAATGCCAATGCTGCAAGTTAAGTTCTCAGAAGTCATTCATTTTTAATATAATTTATATAATTTTGTAAAAATGTGCTATTTTCTTAAAGTATTATATTTTGAAAATCTTGTACTCTATAGTGTAATTATATTGATTTTTTCTATTTCAGAGAAATAAATATTTTACTTATTGAATGACTTGTTGGTTTGTTTGCTTTATTGAAAATGTAAAAACCTAAAAATTAATAGAATTTTATATACCACCATATTTGATGGGCTATGTGTGTGTGTCTGGGTTACAATAATTAAAAATCACTAAAATATTTCCAATGGTAATTTTTTTTTATTTTATATATTATTGATTGTTCATTTGGTATCTGTATATGCTTTATTATTGATTTTTGAGCACTTAAAATCAATAATGTCTGAAAGGCAAAGAGTGTGTTTGCTTGGGCAAACACCTGAATTAGTTTTTTTATGGACCGTCTTTATTTGTCAAGTAAACATTCATCTTTTTTTTCAAGGCTCAAACCCACTGTGAAATAGATACATATAACCAATACTGAATCTTTACATTCATTAGAAAGCAGGGCAAAGTGCTTTTATGTGTCTCCTTATAAAGGTAACAATTTATGTTCGTAGGTGAGTTGTCACTGAACTAAGGCCTACTTGGAGTCTGTCTGTTGCCAAGTAATGCACTTGTCACAGCTAATGCACATAACAAAACCCTTGCCTGGGACTTTGCTTTTACAGCATTTTCCTGAGAATTTAAATAGTTGTTAAAAGCCTTCTAATATTTAAAGGCTTTATAAGTACTTAGGAAATCGTTTAAGATTATTTAATGCCAAGCTAATATGACTTTCATGTGAATTTATATAATCCTTTAACAAATTTTGCTATGAGTACTTATATGAGTACACCAACAGAGTCGGCATAAGTCCATCAAAGGAGCGTATCCATGAGAGAGGAGAGATTTTCTAAAAAAAAGAAAAAAAAAACACCTCTCTTTTAAGTGTGGCTCCCAAAGCAGGACTGCATGGTCCAGAGGTGGATCCTGGGCCCCTGGGCAAAAAATCCTCAGTGGCAGTATGGCGCAAGGCCTGAATTTCCTGGAACAACTGAAGACCTTCTTTGCTAAGGGGGCCAAGGCAGGGTTAGGTTGGGCAACGTGGATCAACAGCCACGTTCACTGCAAAGCTGGAGTGAGTGAGGAGATAATATCCACTGCAAAGGTGAATGTCAATGAGGTCTGTTAATGAGGCAGAGAGGTGTAGCAATTAAGTAATTCTTGGGCTCAGGAAGGAGAACAATGTCATTCTCAACAGGGTCAGAAGACAAAGTGTCATAGGCCTCCATCTTAACTGCAAAGGCCACATTATCAGCCTTTGGCTTGGCTGGAGAGGCCTCAGCACAGACCTCAAGCCAGACTAGTATGGCTATAATGCTGGCCTTGGGTTTAGCTGTGTCCATATCACCAGCCTCAAGCAGCGCAGCTTCAGTTGTCTCTCTGTCTCAAGTCATCCTCTTGCTGAGGTATCATTGGTTCAGCTGTCTATGAGGGTTCAGTTGGCTGTAGACTCCTCCTAAAAAGTTGTGGAGCCTATGGAGGCTTCTCCTTGGTCAAAAAGAGCACCTTTTTACAGAAGGCTTTCACAATATTCTCTTTGCTTGGCTTGTGTGTCAGACAGCAACCAGGTTCTTTTGCCCACTATTTTGCACACTCTCATTTGTCTCACACGAACGTCAGCTTCTGTCTAGTTTCCCAGGCTGGGGCTCGACTGCTTTTCCAGGCTAGGTTTCCGAAGAGTGTTATTGGAGGTTCTTGAGCTTATTCCAGCATTCATTGGGGAGAAAGCAGGGAAACACCCTGGACAGGTTGACAGTCCATCTTAGGGCAGACACACAGACACTCAAACCTAGGGGCAAATTAGTATATTTAAGTTGCTTGGCTGCATGTCTTTGGATTGTGGAAAGAAAGATAAAGAATCCTGTCCACTGTACAATGAGGGTACAGCACTTCCCACTGCACCACCAGTGTAGGTCTCACTGTAAAACTACTCAACTCGGAGTGAATTCTAGGGAATCCCAAGGCTTAGTGGAATTTTCGTCTTCAGGAAGAGAAATCCTCATGGGATGGTAGAGCAGCATGACAAGCCACAAAAGACACCTGTATGTCAATCCATCCGTACAACCACATTCCTTATGTCACTTATGGTGTACTTCACACTTCAAGTAGCTGCAAGTCATTTGTAACATTTGGTAAGTGCATAGAGCAAGACAATCTGTTAATATTTGTCAAAAACTATGCCATGAAAATACATGTAGGCAGCATCACAATTAGGAAACACAGGTGATCGTTAAAATCCAGAAAACAGAACATGAAATCTAGCAATCACCAGGACACAATTTGGAAACCTAACAGTGTCAGGACATGGGCAGACCATAAAGAAGCACATGAACTCAACACAAAGAGAGCACTTGTTGCACTGGGCATTTAAAGTCGAATGCTAGCCAAATCTATTTGCTAGCTAACACCTTAATATTTTGATCATATTAATCTTCACATAAAGTAGTGGGATGGCACAGACAAACTGTATAAATAAATTGTTGAAGTGGTCAGTCTTTGTAGCATACGAATCTACCAGTGATACTGACGTAGCTTGAATGTAATTGGCCGTCAAACAGTGTGTTCAGGCAGAAGTTGCCGGTGCACCTGCTCTGTGGCTCAGATAAAAACTGGCACATTGTTTGGTTAATCTGAAGTCTGTACATTCTTTCGGAAGCAATCAATACCAGGAGTTTACAGTGCAACCATGCAGGCCATGACTAGTAGCTACATTAACTTGAAAGTGTCTAATACTTATGTGAAAGGGTTTGGAAATATATGCAAAGCATGAATATGCCAAGATATGTCAGTCAGATGAGGACATGGATTTCCCCTAGTGAGATGGAGGAAGAGCAACCCCACAGATTCAAGAGCTTTGTGAACATTGCTGAGTTAAGTGGCTTGCAAAGAGGACCTCTGGCAGCAGTTAGACAATGAGGAGTTACAGGACTTATTGCAATAACTGTCAGACTTACAGCAGAAGATTTAGCACAGCAGAAATGAAGCCACCATTCACCAGGAACCAGAGAGCTGAGAAACGACATGTCTTTAATGGTGCCTTTTCAATCTATAAGTGGTGCTCAAGATTTTGAAGGTGATCTGGCACAGAAGCAAGGCAGCACTCTATTTGACATGCACAAATACTGTAGGTCACACTGTCAAACTACTCAACACGTATCCATAGTATTAAACTGGTGAATCCCAGGGAATCAAGAAGGGGCTTAGTGGAGTTTTCCTCTTCAGCATATGATAGATGGCATATGGTACAGCAGCATATGCAGCCATAAGAGACACCAGTTTGTCAATCCATCTGTAAAACCATATACTTATTTCACTTATAGTGTCTTTCTACACTCACTCATAACAGAATATTTCACCACCTACCATGGACGCAGTGGGTGTGATGCTGTTGACAACCAGGGAAGACTCGTAGGAGAGCATCATCAGAATCTGGCCACACATGTACATATAGCTGCCCTCTTGCCATTAATTCTGCTTTGCTTAGTTCTCAAGTGGCATGTCTGGAGTGATCTGCATGCAATTCAGACAACTGCAAAGTGCTTACTATTCTTTGCAGACCAGGAGAGGCTCACTGGTAAAGACTGCAGGGTATCAGCCTGCTAACAAGGAAAGCCTTGAAGTCAACAACTGCTGTCTGAAACCAGAAAGAAACATGACACTTTTTTAGCCTGTGCAAAGAGGGTATTTAACCTTGCTAATGAAGGCAAGAGGAGCAGGGAGATGTTGCTGTGTATCACACAGGGTGAACTGTGTGTCACTGAGTATGCCCTCAATGTCCGATCCTTGGCCACTGGGATTGAGTAGAATGAAACAGCTGCATTCCAGTGGGGCCTGAATACTAACATGCTTATAGAGTTGGCATGTTGCGATGAAGCAGCTTCCATCGATGGACTTATCGACCTGGCTATATGCCTGGATTTGCTTCATCAGCGTCCAGTACCCATATCTTCGACAACCAGTGATGCATGATCAGGTGATGTGGCAGCTGCAGTTAAAACCCTGACCTGTACAGTATAATCTTCTTGTACAATGATGGTACAGTACACACACTTAGGCAGTCACTGGCCCAGACAGGGTTGCCATGGACCAGGAGAAGATCAAGGCAGTCACAAATTGGTAAATTCCCCAGAAGCAGAAGAGTTGCAGCATTTTTTAAGGTTTGCAAATTTCTATTGTCACTTCATATGTTCATTCAGCTTCATTGCAAGCCCTCTTACCACCCAGCTTGAAGGGAAGAAGAAGAAGCAATTAACTTGGAACACTGTAAGCCATGCCTTCCAGCAGCTCAAGCAGGCCTTGACCACTGACTTAATGCTCCAACATCCTGACTCTGAGAAACTCTTCATGCTATAAAAAAAAGATGTGTGTAGGCAATCAGCCAGTTGCCGTCTTTTTAGAATCTAGCCCCACTGAAAGGTATTATGCTGTACTGGACAGAGCGTTACCTGCCATCAAACTGGCACTTGAGGTGTGGAGACACTGGCTTGAGGGAGCCCAACATCCCTTTTGCATATTCACAGACAATTGCAATTTGGAATGTCTACAAACAGCCCAATGGATTAACCCTCATCAAGCACAATGGACCATTGCCAAAAGTGAATTTTTGGCACAAATGGACCAAAGCATACTTATTATCTCGTATCTGTCCCCAGGTTGGAACCACCACTAGACTCAGCAGCCAAATGGGCAGCTGTCAAATGGGACCTGGACATAGAAGCTCCTTGCACCACAGTGGCACAATCTAACTGCTTTTTTATGTTTCTTAGGGTATCAGGCACCCCTCTACTCATGAAATGCCACCCTAACAAATATGCCTGCTGGTAATGCCTGGTTCTATACAAGTAAGCAATTATGGCAAGTTAAACATCAGTGCCTCCAGAGAGCAGTGGCAACTATGCAACAGAGGTTTGATTGGAGAAGGGGCAGAGGCAGATTGGAGAAGGGGAGAAACTGTTGCTCTAGCCAGAGAATCAGGTCTGGTTTTTGAGGGCAAGAATAACTTTGTGTTTAAAAGACCACAGAGCTTCATTACCACCTCAGTGCAAAAATAGGATTCTAAATGTTTCTGATATGTCTGGAACATACAGGCTTGGTCATTTAACTCATTAGGGCAGAGGCAGATTGGAGAAGGGCAGAAACTGTTGTTCTAGCCAAAGGATTACGTCTGGCTTTCCACAAGAGATATGTGCCTTCCGAATAATCCAACAAATAAATGAATTGTCATAAAAATCTGCCCAGCCTCTGCCATGTCTTACCTGTATTCCATGGATCCTGTTTGAAGTGTTATGTTTCAGGTCTCATGGCATCTGGTCCTGCAGCAGCTGAGCCCCAGCACCCCTGGAAATTGATGGGCAACCAGCATGCACAGTCAAAGAACTCCTTGACTCCTGCCATAAGGATGGGTAGCTTGAATATGTAGTGAAGTAGGAGGGCAAGACTAAATTTGTGTCCAAGAAGAGGCTCAAGACTCCTTAATGAGGAGGCATGGTAGTGGTTTTGCTAGCCCTGGCCATTACCTGTGGTTTGATTCTGACAAGACTGCAGAAAGAAGTTTTGAATAGATCAAAGACCTTATCCTTAGCTATGATGACAGCTGTGAAGTTAAACAATGGGTGTGAACTTGTTTGGAAGCATAATAGCACATGGCCATACTGGTATAGGTTGCAACATCAAAGTGCAGCAATAAGGGCTTTCAAGGACTCGGAGGACTACATCAGTTCCCAGCACTAGGTTCTGAAGGACCTTGTGACACTCTTCACAAGGGCAAAGATGGGCTTTATAGGAGACATTTGGGGGGCGTATGGACATTTGTTTTAAATTCAGCGCTTTCAACCTCTGGGAGGTTTTCTGCTTTTGAAGACAGTGGATGTTATATGTTGCCCAACAACACTTTGATCGAATTCTGTTGTGCTTGTAACACTGCTGTATAAGCAAAATACTCCTTCTAATTCCAAAATTTTGAAGGGTGCTGAAGGTATCATGTTCTATTTTTTCTATTGACAAAATACTATTAAGTAAAAGTGCAAGCAGATTTAACAAATACCAGTTTTTAGTTTTTTTATAGCATTTCTAGACAGTGATTTGGGTATGCCCCCATGAGCAGAGCAAGAAAGATGTATGCATGCTTTTGTTTGGCCATGAATGTTCAGGTTTGTGTATATATAAATCCTCTACTTAATTTAAGGCATGTCAGTACTCTTGTAGAGTAAACCATTGTATGTAATGTTGTTTTCCTGTACTAAAACTGCAAAATGCATCTGTTCTCACCATTTTCCTATAGTTTTTTTTCCGTGATTTATCTTCAATAACTGCTTTATCTTAGCCAGGGTCATGGTGAATCTGGAGCCAATTGCAGGAACACTGGACCTGACTGGGAATACACCCTGAGTGGAGCACCATTGTATGGCAACTGCATTTAAATAAAATACAATATTAGTTGATAGCTAGGGAAATATGTATGCATGCCATTGTATGTTATGTTGTTTTCCAGTACAAAACTGTGAAATGCATCTGTTCTCACCGTTTTTTCACAGTAGTCCTTCACTGATTCATCTTCAATAACTGCTATATCTTAGCCAGGGTCAAGGTGAAGCTGAAGCCTATTCCATGAACACTGGGCCTGTGGTGAAGCACCAATTCATATTAAGGCAACTGCATTTAAATAGGACACAGTATAGGTTTTTAGGTAGGGAAAGATAGGTTATGAATGCTTTTTTTGGGATGAGTGTTTATATCCAGCAGTAACTGAGTGCTATGTGTAGTCAATATAAAGAAGTGTGTAATCCAGAAAAACCTAGTGACTCACTGAAACACTGACACACTAACCCACAGACCCACTAAATTACTCTAATCCCGCACATGTGTCCTCACACACACAGATAATCTCCCATCCCATTAATACTCACACGGTGTACTGTACTAAAAGGTTTCTTACCTACCACACCAAGCTACAGATTGTTTCATTAGTCAGGAACAGGTGAAATAGCACACATTTTTTTCATTATTGCTCTGCTTTTAACAACACCTGAAACATCTCCTGGTAACTGTAGGTGGTCACTTAAAGTGTAATGCATATCCCAGAATATCCCTCTGACCCACACAAATCTCTTTTAAAGTTTCACAGTTAATCTGATCTCAGTTAATCTTACTACAGGGTACCAATGAAAGTCAACAAGTTTCTTTCTCTCAACAGGTTGCAGTGTATGGCTTTAGACACACAGAAAATATCTAATTTCTTGTGACAACTTCCCATAGACCCTTAAACCAATTTTCCTGTGGACTGAAGGAGGAATTGATAGCATAGAGCCTTGATAATTACTTCAATTGCTTAAATCTTTAGTGAAAGGTCAAAGGCCCTGAAATGAACACCTCTATGAAGATTCTCTTTATCAATAGTGGCCTTTCTGTAGTATTTAGTATAATGAAGGCAGCTAAGTTGCCTTCTCATCACCTTGTCTTATGGCTACTTATTCTCACAGCAAATAATACCTCTTTCAATTTCGGGGGCCTGTCCATGGAAGAGCATAAAAATTCAGTGAAAAGAAAGAAAGAAGGGTCAGGCAATATATTGGTTATTAAGATTTTAGCATCTTAGTATCAGTAACATACAGATATCTCATGTCTTTAGTCCCAGTAGATCTAGATAAAGTTATAGGTGTCCAAGTTGACAAGAAGCTAAAGAGTTAATGGTCATCATGGCAGTACTAAAAGAATAGTAGGGGAAAGAAGAACATTATTTTTTTCTTACTGACCCAAACATTTTGAATATCTGAGAAACATTGGAAACTAAACCCCCTGACATGCATGCTAGGCTATGTTCTCTTACAAGATAGTTGTTCTTTGTTCTTTGTTCCCTAACTAGAACCACCGCCTATACCATGTTATCCATGGTCCCTGATTGCTGTTGTTTTGATCTTAAAACAACTGCAAGACAAACCATTATTTTTATCATTGTACTTATACCTATACAGACTTATTCTGTTACCAAAAGTCCCCATTGCCAACACTGTCCCCTGTGGGTCCACTGATACTGGACACTGCTGAAGTATTGTTCAGTGATGTATTTTGGTTTTATGGGATTCTAGAGCACACTGTATCAAAAGGGTACAACTTACTTCAAATATATGAAACATTTTTTGTAAACAGTTTAATATAAGCATCAGTCTATAATCAGCATAGCATCCACAGGACATTCTTTACAGTCATACTGCAGCAACAATTAACATAAATACACTTATTTCTTTTCCTGAGCTAAATCAGCTACAAATTCACTGACAGGCTCGTCTATGGGATTTACACTGTTTAGTATGTGATCAGACGAATCGTCTAAAGTTACTGCAGTTAAGAGATAAAAAAAATAAATGTGAAAAAAATGTCTTAATAAGAGAAATGTCTGGTCATGCAGCGTAGTCAGCTCCAAGCAGTACTAGTCACATGCAGTGTCTTTTTTGGAGATCAGAGCCTTTAAAAATGGCATGCTATGACCAAACCTGATATCCAACCAATTATGGTGAAGCTGCAGACACCAATATACCCATTGACTAGATGATGACAATGAACCCAGTTAGATTTGTGTCCAGTTAGTGCTCTCAAGTGCTATGCAAAACTGGTGGGTCAATTTCCAGCTGGGCTCTGCAAACTGAAAACATGTTAGCTGACCGGTTAATAGGAATTATTAGGCAAATTAACATTGTTTCTATCAACTGATTCTCCCAGACCACAATACCTTGTTATGCACCCTGTATAACCTATTGCCTTCATAAACCTAACAATCACAAACCTAATACTCTGTACCTAGTTCTCTATCAGTGGCCTGGAAAAGTATTGCAAATAAAAACCATGTCATACAGGCCTACTGTACAGTCATGTATACAGTCGTCAGCAGATCACATGAAGACTGTTTGTGCTTGTGTCCACCCACAATGCAATACAAAACCCCCTCGAAATAACTTCCAAAGCCTCGTGCTGATCCCATTACTCTAGACCCAGTTACCTGATTTATTTAAACAGTTACCTCACACTCACTCTGCAGTCCTAACTACTCATCAACATCAACATCAACATCTCAGTGGCCAAAGAGATTGCTACTACTTTCATTTTGAAATAGCAATTGGTAAAAATCCAAGCTAGTACAGGTTTTACGGTGTATATTAACTAAAATCTGCATCCAGCAATGATGAAGTAAAAATGGATTGCAAACAACCTACTTGTCTGTATATATTAATTTACTCATTTATATTTATGTATGTATATATTAAGTTACTCATTTATTTTTATGTATGTATATATTAATTTAATTAGTAACTGCTTCATCTTGGTCAAGGTTATAGTGAATCTGGAGCCAATGCTGTTAAAACACCAGCATTCACCTCATCTAACCTCAGTTCATGTCCTAACCTGTATGCTTTTAGACAGTGGGTGGAAACCAGGACTTGGGCAGAAC
This sequence comes from Duopalatinus emarginatus, assembly GCA_028565595.1. Lineage (NCBI taxonomy): Eukaryota > Metazoa > Chordata > Actinopteri > Siluriformes > Pimelodidae > Duopalatinus > Duopalatinus emarginatus. The sequence continues at coordinate 10,237,324 of JAOVVF010000017.1, read as the reverse complement.
TTTGTGAACAGACGATATTAATTTTTAATCTTAAATGATTAAATTATTACTATATTCTATTTACAATAATCATTTATAAAACTTACAGGTTATTTTTATTTTCTTGTTTTAATTGTGAATTCCACTGTGTGTAGTATGTTGTATGCATGTCTGCACAGTGTTATATTTCTAGGGATGACATGGCCTGTTGTGGTGTTGTCTGATATCTTTTCACAGGGCAGAAAGTCATTGCCCCTGTGTATAAACAATCAGGATCTACTGTTAAAAATGGATGCTTGGCCATCAAGCACATATCCTGTAGTAACAAACCTAATGTGATTCTAGGCGGGACTGATAACTAACTGAGATGTGTACTATGAGATGTCAGCTGCAACTTTGTTCAGGGCTGCAGCTTAGTATTATTCTGTAGAGAAAGAATAATGCATAGGATGACAATTAATAATTTCTTGCAGTAGAGAAATAGCATGTTTTTAGATTTAAAAAATACACAACAGGCTCAATAGGTGATGTCAAAAGATTTATATAATGTCTAGAGGGTCTTGATGGTCACTGGTAGATTGATAGAAGAACTTTATCTGCATACATGCAATAACTCAAAAACGTCTATGGTCCCTTCCAGTGATTCATACAGAATCTTCGATAGCCTTTCAATAATGACTGCCAACATGTTTCACAATATACCAGAAAATGTTTTACTACATACTGCAATCACCATATACTGTAGGAATCATTTGGGAATTTTTGGGAGTTTTATTCCCACAAGAATCATCATGACATCATGACTTTTGGTGGAGGAAATCCATGTGGACCTCAGACAAAGACTCCACACAGACCAGGGTCAATTAACTGTCAGCCAAAAGTACATTCTTTTCCCTGATATAAATATCAAGATACCTTACAGATTGAATACAGGGCATCTCCGACTCTTCTCAGATTTTGCCATGCTGATCTAGTTCAATTCAATACAGTTTCACTGCCAAGTTTTTCATCATCAATTTAACAACTGAGGACTCATGAACCTTGGTCTAGCCATAGATAACGAAACTATGTCTAAATTATTAGACTGTTCTGGTCAGGATTCAACACTAAAATCTAGTTATGATTGTTTTTACGAGGCTGGCCAAGCTACCAGTGTGGCAATGTACCACTCTCTCCAACTGTCTCCACTGGTGTCTACAAGGTCTAATCGATTATATTAAAGAAAGTATATCACCTGCCTTTCATGCAGTAACTCATTAAGGTATAGTGTCCATTTATTCTAGTGACTCTTTGAAGAACTCCTTTGCTCAGCTCCATAACACCTTTAGCACACCATACCATAGTGTCTATGTGTTTTTGAGTGCTCATGTGACCAATAAACCCTGTTGCTTCCCAGATTATTAATGTTTAATAAATTTGTAGAACCACATGTTAATGCCCAATTGAATAATGTCTTTTAGGATTTTTAACTATAATTTGAACAAAGCCGTGGTACCCAACTCCAGTCTAGATGACCTGGTGGGTCCGACAAGCTTGGTGATTTTCTTGCTCAGAGATAATCCAGAGCTTGCCTTTAGTCACCATGTTTTACAAAAACTATACTTGCTTTTTTACCCCTTTTTTCCAAAAAGTTTCCTCAAAATTGACACACCTAGACTGCTTAGTGCAGTAATGAATAAAGCAATATGCACAGTGTATATGTGTTTAAGAAAGTAAGTGCTAATTAGTTTATCCTACTATACCAGTAATCTAATTCTATCCTAGATAATCCTATCTAATCTATCACAATATATTCACTGACATCATATCAAGCTGTTATGAACAGTATTCAACTATTCAGACAAGTTGGGATATATTGTAAGACATTTTTGATGTATATTCTGCATATTCACCTCAATGTCTTGTCAGATGTGTAATATCTAATTACAGTTATTGGCTGCCCTATGACACTTTACAGAAGGAAGCACTGTGGTGAAATTTTGACCCAGTCTTGGGGACAAATGATTTTCAGATCCTTAAGGCAGCGAGGGTTTCTTTGGTGAACATGCAGCATCTCCCTTTAAATTCAACTGGATTCAAGTTAAAGTGCAAGCTGTGACTTGTGTGTGATAAAAGTGTATTTAGAGGCTGATGAAGTAAAACAACTCCTAGGTGTACCTGAGAAGTTTTTAAAGCAAAGACTATGCAGTGCTGCCCTCTGTTGGGTGGAACCTGTAACCTGTATGTTGAGTATGCAAACTATACCTCATAGTATTATAATGTGC
>JAOVVF010000017.1:10189575-10222294 GCA_028565595.1 Duopalatinus emarginatus | reverse complement strand
TATATACAATTGACTAAGCTAAGATTTAGGTACTTATCAAATTCTTGTAAATATTCTGCGAACTTATTTGAACTCATTTCTGTATTCCCACAACAACTGCATTCTCAGACAATGTCAGCATGACGCGTCAAAACGTTATCTGTAGTACACCGGTAAAAAAAAAAAGGACCCGAACAATATTTTTCATATCTTCTCCCTTTTTCTCCTTTACTTTATTTTCACAAAAATGTGAAGCGAATTTGAGCATTTCAGTGTAAACATGAGGGAAAGAGCGCGATGGTGGAGAGACGTTTTTGAAAGAGGGGGAGATCCGGAGTGCTGAGGGTAAAAGCTTATGTAAGCTTTACTAATCTTCATAATTGCAGTGTAAAGAGCTCAGTCAGACGTTTACTGTGGTTAGATCCCCTAAACATCTTAAACTCAACAAAAATTTTCCCATAAATGACTTTGTGTTGTGGTTTGCTTAAGTTAAGGGTATTTCAGCAGGAACAAGGAGCTGATACAGATTAAGTGCATCTCTTATTTCGGGATTTTAGTGCTTTTGAGACATGTATTATTATTATTACGAATAATGATACATTATTTTTCTTCTTATTATTATAATTTTTAATAGGCCCACACTTGTCTCTACATTCATTTCTCTCTGATAGACCTCTGTCATCTCCATTCTGTTATCGACTCAATGCACTATGCACTACTAACTCTAGACGTACATATACAAATAGACACATAGCCTGTACTGTCACTAATGACAAAGTATTGTGATTTCACATGAGTAAAGATCTCAGACACACACACACAAATCCATACACATTGTTATGGCAGTGCCCCGCTACAGGTTGACATGGTAGCTGAACTTGCCCTATGAGAGGTGAGAATGCCTCAGTAGGGCTTCTTCCTCTCCCCTGTTATTCATTATTAGTGTTTGATGGAGCAGTGTTAGGGCCAAAAGGCTCTCATTAGCAAGCACCCTCCCACCCATACATGCACACACACACACACACACTCAGCTGAACTTCCTTTCGACTGAGTCTACCAGACCATCTTCAATTTCTAACAGAGAGGTGTCAAAGGGCTGATGTATGCATGTCACCTTTTGCTAACATGGAGGTGGAGACCTCGAGATTAAACTTCACGTGCAAATGAATGTAGTTGTTATGCCATTATCACGTCTTATTATGCTGTAATAGAGCTCCTTAAACTCACGATAAGCTGTTTCATTGTGAATTCAGTATCTCCAGGGACAGAGCACACAGGCTTACACTTAGCTGTAGTTTTGTGGTTGGAGATTGAGATTGCTGTAGAGCAAAACTATTTATTTTTAATGTGTTTATTTCTTATTCCCATTTTTTTTTTTTATTTTGAACCAGAGTGAGGAGATTAGATGAAAATGCTAAATATGTGTGGGTGGGATACCGCTTGCTGCTTCACTGCGGTGTGTGTGTGTGTGTAAGAAAGCAAGCGAGTGTGTATGTGTCATGAAGCAAGCAGGCAGGCAGGCAGCATCAAGTGCTGTGTTTTTTCCACACTGGATTCCTTTTTCAGTCCGCGCAGCGAGATGCGCTCGTCACGTGAGCCTTTCCTTTTGCTTCACCCCTCCACTCCTCCCTCCGGTGTGGAGACCACCCTCATAGGGAGCGTAGCCCCCAATCAGCCCCTTTCACACCCCGTGAACCTGAAACAATCAGAGTTTAATAGCAGCTGTCCATCCGTGCGCCAGCCAGAGAGAGAGACAGAAACAGACCGAGCAAAAGACTCGCACTAAATGTCCCCCGCGCGCTCTTTCTCTATGTCTCTGTCTCTCTCTGTCTCTTTCTCTCTCTCTCTCTCTGTGTCTTTATCCCCTTACAAGGCTTTTGTCTTTCTTCTTTCCTTCATTCCATGGATAAGGAAAACCTTAGAAAGGACACGGCTGATGCTGTGCAACCTTTATCTTCTTTGCCTACATGAGTGTGGATCTATTTTTTATGTCTTTCTTTCTTTTCTTTCTTTCTTTTTCTATTTCTCTCTTTTCTGTCCTCTGCACCTGTTTAAAGTTATGCATAGCCCTACATTGTCCTTGCCTAATGATTACCTCAGACGTTTTGTACCAAAATTGGATTCGGCCTCACGGAGCCACAGGTGTAGCGAGTATAGGATGTCATCTTTGAAGCAGGGAACCTCTCTGAGGCTTTCAGGTGCATCTCTGAATGTCATTGTAATTGTGCTTTAGTCATTGATTGTTGGGTCAGCGACTCGGGTCCACCGGGTGGAACTTAATGAGCGGGGGAGGGGTTCAACAGCATTGCTAAGTAGTTGGTTTGACACAAAAGGGCAAAGGCATTAGATGTTTAGCCTTGGGATGATCACTTCAGACTCGCCCTGACAAAAGAATCGGCCAAAGGACACCGCTTCAATAGAGCTGATGTTCATAGTAGTATTAATCCTTAATCGCTGTATTAATACAGGTAATATAAGTTTTTGCGTTATTGGTTCACTAAATTATTCCAAGCTCACTAATATGTTCACTATTAACTGCTCTTTTCTTCTCTCTGATTGGTCCTTTTGAGTGGGAGTGGCTCAGAAACAGCCCATGTGGTAGATATTAGTAATAATACTGTAGTTAATGAGATCCAGGTGTTTAAAGCATGATTTTTCTTCTTAGTTTTGCAGCCTCCTGTGTGGTCTGTTACTGAGTAAAAAATCAGAGACGAAGTGCTAAAACTATATCTATTGTGCTAAACTTTTCTACGTTATCTATTTATGAGGAAAGGTGAGGCGCTGCCGTGCTTGCAGTGCACCCTGAATTAGGCTTGTGTTGCAGGTCGAAACAGTTGGCTAATTAAGTTAAACCATACAACCAAGCTTTAACTAGAGTAGTCCTTTTGACTGGAGAGTCTCTAATAAAATATTCTAGTATTATAAAATAGTAAAAGTGGGGCATTGTTGGCTTGTTGAGAGCTTTTTATGCCTCCGCCACTAGGAGGTGAAGGCATCATGTTTTCCACGCATCCTTCTGTTTTTCCGTCTGTGCGTCTGTCCAAGATGCTCATTATCACGATATCTTAAGAACTGTGTCTGTGACCAGTAGATATCCTGAGTAGATTTGAATCACGGTCGGAATAGTTTTTCTTCAGTAGCTTCTGTTCTGTTTGTAACATATATTAAAGGTATTTCAGACATACAGATTAGTACTAAAAAGGCTTGCGCTTGGTGGGATTGTTGGTTAAGGCAATCCAATTCAGTGCTACTTGTTGAAATATACGGATACATATGGGCATATATATCTGTGTGTTATTTTCCAACTGGATCACTAAACTTTTTTAAGCTTGTCGTTCTTTTGCTTGGGAAAATATGTCAAAGGCAGCCTGGGTTTAACTTTGTGAGCAGATGTTTGGATATATGTATAGCATTTCTCTTGTTTTAAATAGTATTTAAGTTGATTGTTACAATGAATGTTGTGAGACTGTTATTTATGTGTGGAGGAGGCATCACAGGCGTGACGGTTGCTGAAGATGTACCTTATGTAGACAATATATATATATATATTAATTAATTTGTTCAGGAGATTCTTGCTGTAGCTTTCAATGTACATCCTGAGTGTGTTTCGGATTTTAATGCAAAGGCAAAACAGTGATATTTTTGTTAAAAAAAAAAAAAAATCCTTAAACAATTTTAGCCACGTTTCTGGAAAGAGGAAACCATCACTGGTCAACATATCCCAACATGTATTTGCTACAGAAAAAAAAGTCAGTGAGACGTTTGGGAGCCGAAGAGTCAGCTCATGAGATGAGCCAAATGATCTGACTCACTGAAGAGGGCAGGAATTCATATCAATATTCAAAGGTCAAGAGAAAAATCCCAGAAATAATAAACACACAATAAAATATTTGCAAAAACAAACACACAAAGAAATAAAAACATATCCAACATCAGAATTTGATGCTTGCTTACAGATTTTTGGTTCATTCTTTTGGTAGTTTTTCTAGTGTGAAGTCAGTATAGTAAGACTTTAAGTATGATTAACTCATATACCACACAAGCTGATGTCTCTCCAGGTCTTCTGAAGCATACTCCGTATGAGTGTATACAGTGTGCAAGATGTTACTTAAAGTATTCAAAGCCCTCTGTCTTACTGTTAATATGAACAATATCTCAATTTGAATGATTTCTGTTACACTCACATCAGACCACCCAACCACAACCGTCCTGCTGGCCTGTGCAATAGGTAGCATAGTGTAGCATACATTAGTACTTTATTACTTCACTGTGACTCTTCTAGCATGTGTTCATTCTTATCAGGTTTATTTTAATGTATTACGTTTTCCTTATTAATCGCATTGTGCTTGTCTATGTCTTATTCTGTCTTTATTCCGTCTTGATCTTTTGCTTGCTGTCACCAAGTCAAATTTCTGTGTTTATTGCATATTTGGGGAATGAAGGGATTCTGATCTGATTCTAATCCTGTCAGGATGAATGAACACTAAACACTTTGCTGATTTTGCAAGACTGCACGCAAAGTCTATATTTTTTCTACACTGTAAAAAAAAATTTTTTTCAAGGCAAAATACCGCATTCTTGAGTTTTGAGGCCAACTTAACTCTTCGGATTTGAACAACAAAAACAGTTAAGCTAACTTGTTCAGGTCAATGTATATCAATATATATATATATTGAAAGTTGAACTTTTAAATACGTAGAATTTCAAACAACAAAACGTGACAATAGTAGACTGAATTTACACTGGTAGTAAAATGAGTTTCATGGGTTCTTTGAATAGGTTCCAGGTTTCTAACGAGGTTGGACTTGGTACCTGTTCTGCAAGAGAATTTCTGTGGTGTATGAAAGTGTATTAATGTATTTTTTACACTTTTTAAAATTTTTATACCAGTACATAAAAACCCATAAGGATTCAGTGTGCACATTTTCTTGGCAGTAGTTTTAATGTTGTTTTAAAAAATATGAAAAAGAAAACAGTTACCCAACCCGTCAGACCTGGGCAAGAGAAAAAATGACAGTGACCTTAATTCATTCATTCCAGTGCTTAAACTGTACAGACCAAGTCAAGATCCAGACACCTGGTAAGACGGTGTACCATTTAAGGCCATTTTACAATTTCTTGTCATATATTTGTATATTTTTTTGTAATTATTAAATAAAAATCTTCTTATGATGACGTTAGGGTGTAACAGAGTAAATAGGTAGGTCTGGGGACTTGTGTGTATGTGTGTGTATGTCTGTGTAGTGAAAACGACATGTGTGTGTGTGTGTGTGTGTGTGTGTGAGGAAGAGAAGTTATAAAGCAGCATCAGACACAGAGACAAACATCAAACACAGAATAGCACATGCCAGAAATTACTGATACACACAAGATCTCTCTCTTTTTCCATTTGTTTTTGTGTGTGTAATAGTGTGTGTGTGTGTGTGTGTGTGTGTGTGTGTGTGTGTGTGGTGATGACTCACTGATGTCCACCTCTTTTGAGAAAAGAGGGGGAGTGGTGTTTATTGTTCGCCACAGTTGCCACGGAGACAGCAGATTCTTTCGCTGTCATCAGTATAATTATACACCTCTGATGTTTCTGTTCTCCTCATTTGGATTTTCAGCATTTGACAAATTAGATACAACAGAGAAACCGCTCAATTAGCTGATCTCTTTGAAACAGTGTAAAGCGTTTAAAGTGCGTACAAGCAGGGTTACTTGGCTATTGTGCTGAACAGAAAATAAGCACAAGTGAGACTCTGTGTCTTCACTCATTTACTCAAAAATGAGATGAAATAGAGATTAAAAACTAAAGATGGGTATGTGATAAGCCAGGCAACTGGTGTTCTGACTCGTTGCATACATTTGCAACACTTTGATTAGCGGCACATAAATACTAACAGAGCATGTTCAATAACAAACCCGGTTACAGCTCTGCAAAATAATATTATTCACAACAATGTCTGAGAAAGGGTTTTGTTTCATAACCCACTGATGAGAAGGGAAGGATATGGAGCAAGACAAGAAGGAGGAGTTAGGAGTAAGAAAAAATGAAAGAGAGAGAGAGAGACAGAGTGGGAGAGAGAGAGAGAGAGAGAGAAAGCTGTAGATTAAATCCACTGTGAGTCAGGCTCTCAGATTTATGCCCATGGGCTGCTGCTGCTTCTTGGGTGGGCTGGAGGAACAGTCTGAGCAAATCACTGAAAGCAAGAGGGACAGAAAACTCTGAAACACATTTCAGTCCACACTTTTAGTCTTTCTTTCTTGCTTGCTTTCGTGCTTTCTTTTTTTCTTAATATACAAAACGTGATCCTTCTTTTCTTCTTATCTTTACAATCATTGTCAGATTTGTTCATTTGTCACGGTTCATGATTTTCTTCTTCTGCGTTTAATCTTCCCACCTGATGCTGCACTAGTTCAGAATTTTCTTCTTAAACATAAGATTAAATAAGTTGCGTTTTGATACCAAATGGCTTTATTGGTCCCTCAAGTCCCGGGAGAACAGACGCATGAGAAGACTTGGTGCTTTTTTTCTCTGAATGCTAGCGCTGCTCGTTTTCCAGCCTCAGATCTGATAAGGTTAACTCTGCTATGAGCGCTTTCGTGCCAGCCCACTCTGTTTGTTTTACATGAGAGACAAGGCAAAAAAAAAACATAGCCCGCATCTTTCCCTCTCCTCGATTCGGTCTGTAAATAATATGCAGGATGTGCTGTCCTGGTAATATTGTGTATATTATAGACAGTGTTAGAAACACGTATAAACATATTATATACACCACCCTCCTGTTATAGGTCCTTTTATTTTTAAGTTTCAACTTATTTTATGATATTAGAACAACATTGCATTCATTTTTACTTAATGAGTTTACTAACTTAAGTTAAGTTAGAAATGTAGGTAAAGCTGTTAGGGAAATTGATTCATTATAACTGGAAGTGTTATAAGTAAAAATGGACAACATAACAAAAATGTCATATATATTGTCAGACATTTCTACAACATGCAATATGTCATGCAGTAATATATTATAATAAACACACATACGAATATAATACAAAACAACAAATCATAACATAATAAATGAAATAAATAAACAAAAAATGAGTAAATAAAACCAGTAAAATGATAGTGTTGTGTACTTTTAATGTACATTTAATACTTAATTACTGACAAAAATAAAATAAAAAATATATAAAATTCTGCACAATTCACATTAGTTACACACTTATGTCCGTCCAGCATTCAGCCTGAGGTGCAGCGTTCAGCATTTCACATGCAGAGAAACCTGCAGTTCCACTTAATTTGATCCTGTGAACTTTTAGCATTTGTTCTTTAAGATCTAAAAGTAGGATTATTAGGAAACAACTACACATTACAGATCATTCCTTATGTGATCCGAACGCTTTCATGGTAATAACACTGTGAAATACTTGCACCGGTAAATTCTACTGTACTATATGAAGTTATTCTGGATCCATGTGTTTCAGCCCCACACACACACAAACACACACACACACACACACACATACACACATACTTCTGATACCATCTCCTTCCGCCCTCATTCTTTAATGCAAGCACACCGATGTGATGCTGGCCGCTGCCACAGATGTTTTCTCACCAGCAGAAGTGTGTGTGTGTGTGTGTGTGTGTCACCATGTCACTAAGCTACTGGTGCAACGGGAACGCTTCCTTTTTAGTACAAGGGTGATAAATATCACCAGTCAAATGTCATTCCAGTGTGGAGGCAGTATGAGTTTAAATCCCCCTGACCTGTTCCACCATGCTCACACAGGCTGCAGTAATTCATAATCCGGTAATCAGAGATGATTGAAATGGTGGTTTTACACTGATCTGAGATCAATAATCAATAATTCTAATATGTTAAACGTATACACCGTAAGGCTGCTTCAGAATGACAGAGTATCTGAGCTGTAAAGATGGATAAAGAGGAAGTAGAGTGAATAGATGAAGGTAGGGAGTTCTGTAGGGTAAGGACAGCAACACTGAGACATTAGGGCTTTTTTTCCCATTTGATTGCATGTATGTTTTTATTGTAAGTATTATCATTTTGGTTGGAATGAAACAGTCCTACATCAGCACAAGATGGAGCAGTTTGCAAGGCAATGAAATTTTATAACTCTTTGGCAAGCAGAAAGACGCTCCAAATCAGCTCAACGTAACTGATAAAGCCATGCGCTTAAAAAGCAATGACAGAATGCCTAAATCTTAAATCTGTCTGGATTTCAGGATTCCTGATCCTTGATCATTTTTTTCTCTACCATACAGCCATCACTGAGGCCTTTGTCTACTTGTTCACCTTTGTTTTAATATGTATGAATATCCTAGGCCTATAATAAGTGACTGAAGTGACTTTGCTGTACATGTAGATTAGGTCAGTGCTGTTGTCACACTCCTCCCTGTTGATGACAAATGTTGCATGCTTAGTGTACTGCCTCAGCTGTTGTTGTTTCAGGTTCTGAGCTCTCTTCCTTGATGCATATCCCCACACATCCCCCTTTTTCCTTTGCCCATTCTTTAGTACTCTCCACCCTCTTTTCCAATTGCCCCATTTACCCCCCTTTTTAAAACTTTCTGTCAGCAAAGTTCACAGGAGCCAAGTCCACCTGCCGTCAGGGGGTTGGAGGTGTGGGTGTGAGAGAAGAAGCCAGGGAGAGAAAGAGAGCGAGAGTGAGACTGTGGGAGAAGTAGAAGCTCAGTAAAGGGTCGGGGTACATCTTCAGCAGCCTCACAGCACAAGAATAGAAGGACAGGAAAAGTAGGAAAAGTGGATCTGTACGTGTTGTTTGATCTCACACTCGGTGTGACTGGTTTTGTGTGGAGGATTGAAGGCCCATGCTGAGACTAGCCCGCTGATAAAAAAAGACTCAAAAGATCATCACTACAGGCAAGTCCCCTGATTGTGAACTCCATCAGGTGGTCTATTCACCATGTGATCGATGTGTGATGACATTCATTGATATAATTCCCAGGTAGGTGCTGGCTCCAAGTCTGTTTGATTAAGTTATTCAGTGTATAAAATTGCACTGGAATGACAGAAGCAGCTTACTTCGGGAAATCCGACCTGTGTGTGTGTGTGTGTGTGTGTGTGTGTGTGTGTGTGTGTGTGAGAGAGAGAGAGAGAGAGACAGAGAGAGAGAGATAGCTCTGTATGCACTAAGTATAAATCCATTGTTCTGGTAAACGTCTTTCCCCGGTGGACAGAAAGGCAAGACAGTGGCTCCACACCTGGTTAAATACATGTTCACATACATATACACACAGAGACCATATTAAACCTCTCACCTTTACTCAGGTGGGGTAAAAAAGTGTAGGTGTGTGTTTGTTGAAGCCAGCCGTTTCTCTTCTTTAATGATGATTTCACTTTATTTCTGTTAACTAAATGCATTGTACATGAATCTAGCCAGAAGAGATTAACTGTTTATTGAGTTTAGGATAACATTTAGCTCTGTGACATGTTTCAGTGTCATGTGTCATGACAGCTTTTTAACAGTTATTGACACTTAGAACAGTCAGGACTAGGTGATGAGTGTAACTTGAGCATTTATATAAGCAGATTAGTACGTTGCTGAGACTGATAATAAAACAAATGAAGAGGAACATTATTACATAATGCCAGTATTTAAATGTCTGCACTTCGTAGTAAGTTCAGTTGGCCAGGTGACTTCTAATAGGCTTGTGATGTTCGTATCATCATTTACACTTGTGATTTTGTCCATTCAACCTGAACCATGACTTCATGCGGTGACAAACAAATGAACTTGGATTCTTAAACTCAAGCAAATATTTAAATCAAATAAAAGTTCATTTAAAGTATTTATTAGAGTTGAATAAACCCAGTTCAGTTGCTTGTTTTGTCATTTTGTAGGTTAAACAGATGAAACACGTTACAGTGTGCGATTTGCAGGGTTCTGTTCTCAGTTCTTTATTTAATGCTAGACAAACCTGTTACATTAAACAGTAATTGAATAAACTGTTTAAAATATAAACAGGTCAGCGTGATACACTAAACATCATGCCAGTATGGTGTAAGTGCTGCCTCTCAGTAATTATTATTTGATTATTTGCAATTTATAGAGTTTCTTAAAACTATAAAAACTTTAACAATTTCTTCAAATCTGCATTTAAAATGACATTTTGTCAGTTTTTTCTTGTATCTTCATCCCTGCCCATTCAACTAGACAGTAACCTGGTCTTGTATGACTGAAAATAACTGCACGCGAGTATTGCCAACATGGCCACTGAGGTTTATTGCAAGGGCTTTTGGATAGCCGTCTAGTTTAGCCTGTGGGTTCTGTGGCCTAGTAAGTTGCCTAATAATTTCCATGTTGGACGCAGATTTTTATACTGGACACAACTGAGTCTGGTTCATGACATCACATAGTCATGAGCTCATTCATCACCCTCCCTGATTTTTTTTTTTATAACGGAGGTTCCTCTGATGTATAATGACTGAATTTAAATTGACTAAGCTTTGTGGAAGATATAATAAGAATAAAAAAAGAAGAAGAAGAATGTATCAGTAGTAAACTATAATAAAGTGTGATGTGCAGTAAACCGTAATGAAGTTGTAACATGGATATTAATAAAGTGACAGTGGAGTGGAGAATAGCTGCCTATTATAGAATAAGAATAGTTGATATAGGAGGAATTACAGAGTAACAGTACACACAATATTCCAGTGAAGCAGGAAGTCATTTCATCTGACTTACACATTTAGGACATTAAAGCAAAAAAAAATGCAGACATAGAGGAAACTTTCTCCTGATTACTTTACCAGCAGGTCGAACACGGCTGTGCTGTATCCAATTTTGGACCGAGCAGGTGTGTGTTGTGTCATGCTTTTAGTGGCTCCCTGTTGAGACACCTGTATATAACGGCTCTGCAGTAGGCCACGGGACTGCACGGTGGACTGTTTTACAGAGCGAGATTTATGCATGGACTGTTGGGTAAAGTGTGGGAAAGTGTGTGATCATGCAATATCTGTGTTATAAGGGAGAGTACAGGTCAAAGGGCAAAACCTTTTGCTACAGTATTTCTCCGAGAACGGGATGCTCACATCCCATTACACTGCTGTTCACACCCCTATACACAGACACAGACGTGCTCTCTGCCCAGGGAAACTCCACACCGGCCTGGAAAATGTTGCTGCGCTAGAAAACTGGTATACACACATCAAAACGCAACATAGCAACTGTGTGTCTGTGTGTGTTTGTGTGCGTTTTTCACCTTGGTCAGCAGCAAAAGATTTTCCTCGGGTATTATGGAGATTATGTTACAAGCTATAACCATTTTCCTGCTATGGTAAAATTATGGTTAGTTGTTATTATTTGCTCATATTTGGGGCGAAGTTCCCTCAGTCGGAGCAGTGTGAGTGAGACCTGATGTACAGAGGTGTGTGGCTCACCGCTGTGTGATCAGAACACACACATACACACACACACACATACACTTACCCAGGGTGGAGCCTGGACCACGTTTTTCCCCTTAGCCTCATGCAACTCAGCCCAAACCCAGGAGAAGCCTTGACTACACACACACACACACACTCTCTCTCTCTCTCTCTCTCTCTCTCCACACACACACACACACACACACACACACACACACACACACACACACACATACAAGAACCCAGATTCTCTCCAGAGCTGACATACTGGTCAAGGAGGCAGTTGTTTTAACCCCAGAGCTGAAGTAGACAGGAGGAGGGGGAGCTGGAAGGATAATTCACTGCCTCATCCCTCCATAAACAGAGAAGGGGAATGAGAAGGTCTGAGAGAGAGCGGGAGAGAGAGAGAGAGAGTAAAGGCGGTTAACAGTCTGAAGTGTGATGGCTGGTTAGAAAGTGGGGCTTTCTGTGTGGAAGGAGCGGATGCTGAAGAGCTCACAATAGCACTGCTGCTCCTCTGGCTTTGTGTGCACAAGGGCCTTTACATAACCCACATAACCAATTACATTGTCTAGCAACCAGCCAGCCAGTCAGCTTGAAGGCCTGCGTGCATATGTGTGTGTGTGTGTGTGTGTGTCTGCGTGTGTGTGCGCGCTAAGGCAGGCTTAGACAGGCCCCCAGTATGCCTGTTAAAATGCTAATGTACCCTCTGGCTTTAGGATTTTATTCATTTAGGAGTTTCTGATCTCTTGAGGTATCCTCTTCTCCCCCATATCTCTCTCCAGTACATGTCAGACACATTCGGCCCCCATCAAAACGAACGTTTAAACACGATCCCGTGTAAGCTTCAGCAAAACTGCAAAAAGCTGTGGACCCTCTGTTAAATTTAGTAAATGCTGAACAATATTACCTACCAACAAAATGATAAACAGCAACGTCCCTGTGAACGTATAAACACATTATTAGGCACAGTACTAAAAAAACATGATGCAGCTGCAAAGTGTGAGTCTGAAACGAAGGCTCATTTTACTCAGGCTGCAGCTCGTCACGCCAACTGTGCTTTGGACCACCAACTAAATGCTCGCAAACCATGGTTAAAAGTGTGAAGTGGTGAAAACGGTCTACCACAGAGCCGTCCAAAATCTCAGGACTAAAGAGAAAATGCAAATGACTTCTTACTCCATAACGTATCAGAACAAGTAAACAGTGTGCAGAGCATTAATACGGTCAATTGCCATTTGTTTAATAACTTTTAGAGGTTTAAAGAAAGCGGCTGCTGTGTACAGAATAAGCTACTTCATATAAAAGTGAGCAATTAAACTTTTCTTTTTTTGTGGTAGACTGGGACTCATAAAACATTTGGAACATTGGCTGTATTACAAAATCGAATTTGTTCAGTTTATTTTTTAGATGTGAGGAAATTGAGGTATGCGTTCATGATGTATAGCCAAGCTTTTTTTTTTTCGGCATGATAAAAGTGTTAAGGATTAGTAAAAGACAGTTTCTCGGAATAGTTTTCCCAACAAGATCATGTGTAGTCCAGTTTGGTTTGTTTGGTATTCTTAACAATCAGTGAGAAATACACATAGTACTAATTTAAACCTGGTTTTGGCATCATGTTACCAAAAAACAAGGTTTCAGTGTATAGAATACGTAATGTAGAATATGCACAATTTCCATTTATTTCTTTTAACTTCCTATTTGTGCATGCAATCCTCCCTCTAATACAAATGCATGGACACAGAGTACACAGTAGTGTACTAGAGTACTAGAGTGTTAAGGCTTTTTCACCAGGTTTTCACATAATATTACATTTTATTATAAGTTTAGTTATTAAGTAAAATCTGAAGATGTTTATTTAACACTTGAGGTTTAACAGCATTGTGTTTTTTTTTATAGTTAAGTGTAGCTTTAATTGTTAACTCGAATCCTTTTCACTTTTATGTGTTTAATGAATTAATATAAGTTCAGCCTCAGTTTCCAGAAATGTATCAAATATGGGGAGATGGATGCAAATAGTTTTAAACATGAAAAAGTCACTAGTCCAGCTAATCCTGTTTTTGGTAAAAATAAACCTGATTAGAAGCAACCGTGTAATGTTAATGACAGCAGCAAACAGTCTTGACATTGGCTTCAGCAAACAGTCTTGACATTGGTAAAGCAAAGAGCAGAGAGCATGTTCATGTTCTCATCCATGCACCTTCAAAAACATTTGATGGCTTGCTTCATCTGCTTCAGAGGAACCAGGTGTTAAACTTTACCCTTCCTGTGTGATTGCACAGAAGTGAATCTGGAGAAATGTGGACTATCTGAGTCTATAGGAGTGTGTTTGTGACTTTCACTCTAATCACAGCCCTTTGACAGAACCTGGGACTGTCATTATAACACTCTCACTGAATCACCTTCTCATGTTAATGACCCGTTTAGCAGTAGCCAGTCACACACACTTCTCCCAGGGTGAAGAGGAAGCATTTATGGCACTAGCCTCCATTGTCCTCCAATACACAAAGAGAAGGTGCTGCAGCCCTGCCATTGTCATGGGTTTGTGACCAGTCACGGAGCGAAAAAGAGACAGAGGGATAGATAAGGGAGGAGGGGATGCATTGCTGGATAGGGCTTTGAGATGATGCGTGAAAGGGGAGAATTGGTATTAGGGATCAAACCCAGGAAGGGGGTCTGTTGCAGCTTGGAATCAAATCTCCCACCGAGCCCCATGATCTGCCTGCGTTAAGGTGAATACAACCTGACGGCAGGCCTGCGGTCCTGGCCAAAGTGCTACTAATGAGCAGCTGTTCTGAGCCAGCCCCCTGCTACATGTAACAATTCCACCATACACATGCTAAAGCACCATCAAATGACCCTTCTGTACCTAATATACACACCAAGGTACTGACGAAAAGTAATTCCCAGCCAATTAGTCTATTTAGTTATTAACCAGATTTATCACTAACATCTGATAAAACACCTTAACTATATCATCCTCTAATGCACTGTTGAACTTTCTGATCACTGTTATTCCATATTGTCCCCAAGCAGCTTTACAGAAGTAGAGCATTTGGATTATATATTTGTAAATTTTTTATTCCTAATAAGCAAGCTGGAGTCAACAGTGACAAGGAAATACTCCCTGAGACGACAAGAGCCCATCCTCATTTGGGTGACACAATAGAGCAATTATAAAACCCCCTTGCTATATAAAAATGTGCAAGAGTATAACCAAAAAATTCATTATAATTACAACATCAAATCTAAGTTTTGTTGAATTTTGTCACCTGTTCACTGATGCACACTCAGCTGACTGAGAGTAAAACTGTTCACTCTTGTTTTTTCTTGGTTGACTTGTTTATATCAGTTACAGTCCAAAGCCAAATTCATGGTTTCTAGGCTGTCTGTCGTGGCAAATATAAGAGTGTCCACGTGGATTCATTCTCAGCTGTAGTTCAGTGGATGAGACATATTAGGCAGGTCCTGTTTTTAATCAGATACTTTATTTTTGCCTGCAGTAAAAGAAAAGTTAGCATTGTTATATGGATTTCACATGAGGACTAAGAATCACAATAGTTATCTTTCAAGCTGAATACTGACATAAACCTAGCTGCTTATCTTATTGGCAAGTTCAGCTGTTATACATAAAGTACGAGGAGTTCAACTGCGATGTTTTACAATCAACAGTAAACAATACTACTAATTAAAACGACCCTATTTATAAGAAATAATTTTAACTAAGTGGCCAATTAACTTGATTAAGGGTCTTTTAAGCTGTTTATATTATCCTATGCTGTTCTTAGCATACTCTTCAAGTGGTGATATGTGCTTGATTGTGCTCGTTGTGTGAGTCCATGAGTGTTTCCGAGATCGCGAGTGTGTACAAGTACATATTTGCACAGTGTTATCCAGCTTGCGCAAGGCCAACAGAAGTAAAACGACTGTCAACAGTGGAAGTCTATAAAAACGGGTCGTTCACAAAGCGAGAACAAACAGCCGTGGTTTACTCAGGATTTCCCAACAAACACTCGAGAAGAGGGGACACACAGCAGAGGACATGAGAGGGAATAAAGGGGACGAAAGAACTCGTCTGCTCAGCATAGTTTATATAACACAGCATCACATGCAAATGAGAAAAGTTTAGTAAAGTCACTGATGACATGCAACAGGTAGTTATCATGGAACACCTGTGTGTGTGCATGAAGCATGATGGCGAGTGAACAAATTCACATCAAATAGTTTCATCATCAGTGCTAATAATATTTAGTTACACAGAAAAAGTAAAAAACGAATCACACACAAAATAAAACGAATGCTTAAAAGGTGGAATATTGAGAGTAGGGGTCTTGTGAAGGCATGTCTGCAGAGCGGTTCAGAGGTTGTTAATCCTAATATAATTAGCCCAGACTTGCATTTTCTTCCTTAGGGATATTTATCTAATGCCCACACTTTTATTACAGTACATTATAGACAACAAAAGCAGACGAGAAACAAGAAATAAAAGAGAGGAATAAAGCAAAAGAGTAATTAAAGAGAACAAAAATGTGTTCAACTGGATGAAGGTTTAAATGCCTTGTTTTTATTTTTAACATGTCAAACACTGTTGCTGATTATGTTTTGAACTTATGTATTCCTTAGCAATGTAATTATAATAATTACATCAACTAACCAGTTAATGATCATATTATTAGATGTTATGAACAGAAACAACAGAAAGAAAAAAAACCTAAATGTTGGCTTCTCACACTTTTGGAACAAATATACTTAAAACTTGAGAAAAGGCTTTTGTAGTCCGTCCACACAAAGACATGAGTCTAAAGCTCTTGGGCAAACAGGCAGGCTATGGGGGAGGAAGACTTTTCCACTCTCTAGGGCATCATTAAACCATGGATCTCAGTGTTAGTGACTCAGAGCATGTAGACACAACACTGTAACTGACAGTTAAGTCAGAGTGTGTTGAATGGCATTGGAAATAACCTGTTAAGTTTATTTTTGTTTGGTTAAGGGTTGGAGTACAGGCTGTCTGGGACAGATGCAACACGGTACCCCATGCTATCCTGATCAATATTACATGATTCTGTTTCCTTATAGCATAGAAAATAGAAATACAAGAGGTAAAGGTTCCTGTGAATGTCTATAATGTGTGTGACTATCTTACACATCTGTCTCACAGGGCTTATACTTATAAAAATACTGGGGCAGTCGTGGGTTTGTGGTTAGGGAACCAGCCTTGCGACCGGAAGGTCGTCGGTTCAGCTGCAACCAACAAGACTTGCCTGAAGCGCCCTTCAGCAAGGCTCCTAACCGCCAGCTGTTCCCCGGGCACTGTGGATAGGGTTGCCTACCGCTCCGGGCAAATGTGCTGTCTGTGTCCTGGTGTGTGTGTGTTCACTAGTATGTGTTTCAGTTCACGGATGGGTTACATCCGCAGAGGTCAGATTCCTTTGTGTGTTCAAGGACAATGGTCAATGAGTGATTCATTTCAAAACAAAACAAACAAACAAAAAAAAACAGTGTGTTGGCTTGCAGTTAAATTAATAAAAACTAAGTCCAGCAATGTAAAATACAAAAAAAATAATAAAAAGTATAAATAATAAATACAAATAATATAGATAATCCTCTGTGGCAGAATCTGAAACAATTTTCTATGAGGCATATGACGTGTTAAATGTGTAAGCAAACATAAAAAAAACATACTGTAGCTAATTAAGGAACCATTCTGAAATTTGATGATAATCCTGATTTATCCTAAAGCTTACAGACTTTGTACATTTAACAAAGTGTTTTAAAAAAATCTGTTAATACTGTTAATCTGTTAATTTGCACTGTAGATTGTTGTGGCATCTTGTATGGTAGAAAAGTAACCCTTGTTCTACACGACTACATGAAAGTGAATTGGCCTACCGCACTTACACGAAGAAGAATTTGACGTTGAACCCATTCATGCAATGAAACACACTAGTGAACACATACTAGGGGGCAGCAGACACACTTGAGGGCAGCTTGGTGAGCGGTTGAGGAGTTAGATGCTTTGCTCAAGGGCATTTCAGTCATGTCTCGTCTGTATGGGGATTCAAACTGGCAACCTTCCAGTCACAACACCATTTCCCTAACCTTGAGCCACGGCAGCCCCATGTATGACACCGCATGATGATTGTGTGATCATAGTCAAAGGTCTGCACTATTGCTAGCTGCATCTATTTGACCCTGATCAGTACACTTGCTACCCAGCTACAAACCTAGTTCAGCAGGGTAACCAACTCACTCGGATTGTTATTCTACCATGCTGTACACCACTGTCCAGGGGTGGAAAAAAGACTATTATAAAGGGATGATGAGTGGGGGGATGTGAGGTAGGATTTTTTGTAGGAGGAGAAGGTGATTAAAATTCATCTCACGGAGAGAACAAAGAGAAGAATGAGAAGAGTGAGAATCTAAAAGAAGGAGAAAGTGAGTGATAAGATTGTATGACTTCCCCTTTGAATCACAGCACAATCACTCTAAGACAACAGGAGTAGAGGAATGGGGAGAGAGCGAGAGAGAGGGAGAGAACATTTATTATTCTGGAGGCTTTCTCTTCAGAGTAGCCCGGGCAGGCTGAACAGGAGGTCAACAATTGACTCAATTACAAGACAAACTTCCCAAGAGCCCTACACACTGGCTCTCAGCAGACCTGCTCTCTCAGGCACAAGAGCTTTTCCCTTTATTTCCCTTCTCTCCTTTGCTCCCTGTCTTTCCTCTCCCTTTCTTTTCCTACCCCTCATCATAAACGTTTGAATGTTTTCCCCAGCCCAGGTAGGAGAGAGAGTATAGCCTATTTTATCCACTCAAGGATTCTTCCCCTCCTTCTGTCTGGTAAGTGGTGGCGAGAAGGGGGACCCGGCGAACGATGGTGAGATGGAGAGAGAACAAGTGCAGGTTAGAGGAGAGGGGAGAAGGCATCTCTTTGTGTCGCTCTCGTTCTATCCTAAAGTGAAAAGAGACCTAAACAGAAGGGTCTAGTTTAAAAAGGTAAATTAGCCCCACTTGTATTAACAAAGAGCTCAAGATGCAATGCTAGTAACCTAGTAGGCGGAATTAGTACAATTTTCAGAATATAGACATTTTCTGATTTACTCTTCTTTTCTATATAGACATAAAAACTTCTGTACAGACTGAATAGAAACACACATTATTTAACAATATTAACATATGATGTCATTACCAAATATATAACAGCATATTGAATTAAATTATAATTATAATTCAGAAATAAAAAAATATGATCTAGTTACTGTTATGTTGTGATATAAGATCAAGGACAAGGACTAGAGTGTATTGAATAATTCAACTGATGAGATACTCCACAGATTATTTATCCCAATGGTTTGGAGAGGACAAAATGGAGACTATGTTTAAAGAAAGGGCAGCTGGAATGTAGGGGAGTAATGTCGGATGTCTTTCTGACAGAGACAGCATTAACGAGTGAGTGAGTAATAAAGTTAGGGTTATAGTGAGACTGGATATGAGGACTGGGTCTATTTGTTAGATTTGTTAGGAATTTTAATCAAATACTTAAAGCTATCTGATGCTGTATGACTGAATAGTTATACAGAAATCTAATAGGGACAAACTACTTCTTACTTTCACTTATATTAATACAGTTAAAAGCACGTTGTTAATATATGTGAGCCTAGTTGCTTTGCAATGTTATGACTTTAATATTTTAAGGTTTTGTGTCCCATTGATCTTAACCTCAGATTATAATATTAAAGTCACAGTGTGCAGCTGTAAACACATAGTTTAAAGTGCAAAGTTGCCAAGCCACATGCTTTTGGCACAAGAATCCTGCTTTTGGGTGCTGTCTCACTCTCTTAAGCCACAATACATTACATCCAATCCAATACCAATAAAGTTTTAATACTATTATCTCACGTATCAGATGCATATTTGCCATGCCAGATCTATTGTCAAAACCAGCATTATCCTTCTATGTAGCTTTAGGACAAAATTATATAATACTGTTCATTATACAAGATTTATGTAAAAAAAAAAATAATAATAATAAAACGAAACTAAAACGATTAAAAGAAAAGTACACAATAAAAAAAAAACAGAACAAAAAAATGAGTGGGAAACAGAGTTTAATTTGTAATGCAATGAGCTGGAGAGTGAGCTGCAGGTTGTACAGTGAGTGAGTGGAGTTTATTACTGTGATGTAGCAACAAACTGCTTGTTAAGGAAATACAATTTTGATGGAAGGAAATGCTAAACTTAAAACCTATTAAACACTAGATTCATGATTCAATTTTTAATTTTTTTACTTTACGTTTTTTTGTAAGTAAGCCAAGAATCTGTTTCAACCATTCAACCATTTGTCTCATTTGTTTTTGCGATCATTCTGCATGTTGTTGTAATTACTTCCGGCCCCGTCCTCACTCCAGAGCATGAAAGTTTGCACTTTTTTAGTCATAGACATTCTTCAGAACTGGTGCACATGTGTGTATGTGAGTGTAGGATCTAGCATTTTCCAAAGGGCAGATTTTTAAAAAGCTCCATATAGAGCACAATAATATTTATGTTAGGTTGCTATTGAGTTTTTTTATACAGTTGGATATTCACAGCAATTTAGAACTGTTTGGTTTTTTTGAATGTGTTCATGAATGTGTGTGCGCGTGTGTATGTAATACGATCGCTGTGAATTAGTTAGCATGGTGTGTGTGAGTGAGCGTCGTTGGCTGAGCTTCGCAGCCGTCCAGGCCACACACGAGCACTGCAGCATTCTTCACTCCTACAGCTACAGTAAGAGAGAGAGAGAACTGACTCAGAAATCTCTTTTTGCTGTGAGGTGAGGAATTGCACTGTTAGCGCTTACAGATATAAACTGCAGTTCGCACGCTGTTACTGATCTCGGAGACCTGGAGGAAAGGGCAGTGTGAGAGATGCTGGGTCTGGAGAGTGGAAAAACCACAGGACTGAAGAAAGGAAAGTTTTGTAGAATAAGCAGATTGTGAAGTTCGACTTTCTGGCAGATCCTGCTAAGCCCTGCTGAGGCTGCATTTTAGCTTTCGCATGAAAGGATTATAAATCTCGCAATTTTTGGTGTCTTTCTTTTAGAAACTACTTAAAAGAAGCTGATGAGAAGAGGATATAAGCAAAGTCATTTTTTCTTATATGACTTTTCACACACATGTAGCAGCAGGAGAGTCTGTTTCATTCTCAACTATTGTCATTTCTCTGGATGGTTTAGGTGACGGTAGACACCTAGGCAGAGTAGTAGGAGGCAGGACATGATGTATTAAAAAACTGTGGTAAATGTGGTCACAAACATAAACAAAGTGTCTTGCCATTATTTGAATTTCGTTGACATTTGGTGTCACCCTTTCCCAGATCTCATCATCTCACCATTGTAATCTTCCTGTAAAAAACCCGTCTGCTTCATCCTCAAATGTTTGCATAGTTCTGGTTTTGCCCCAGTCACACGAAGAAATGTTATCAACACACCCACTCACTCGCTTATTTCTCAATCAATCATAGACTTTGTACCAGAGAGCTGGCAGAATAAAGTCCGTCCCACATCCGGTCCAGCTGATTCAGACATTCACATTTTCCCATACAGCTCCTGCAGGTAACGTTAAATTCAGTTCAGGGTTGCAGTGCATGTGTAAAACTGGCCCAAGATTTGGGAAAGGATGTGACAGAGAAAGAAGACAAAGAGAAAGGGAAGATGCTTATGTAGTGCACCAGGAACAGTTCCAAAGTGTTGACTCATAGCCTGGAGTCCTGAAGTCAGCTCCTAACACACACTCACACATACATAAGCAGACAACAGTGTAAGCTCACCAATTAACAAGCAGAGTGCGAGTCAGAACAGGCTACGTAAACACTGACTTTCTCATATTAAAGAATAGAAATGTTCAGGAGTGAGATTATCTCGAACCCTGTTCAGACGTCATAAGGGTCAGTGATGTTAAGAATAATGGCAGGCAAACTGCATGTTGAGATAATGAACTGTTTCTATGGTACATTTCCAGATATACCCCAAATAAGGGATTTCAGATTTTTGTGATTGTTGCTCTTCTGATCATTTGTGAAGATTAAGCCCAAACACACAGAACCTACTGTACGTCAGCTGCCATGTCAGACTAGAACATGATCCCAGCCAGCGTCAGAGTTAGCGTGTGTGGTCTGTGTGCATGAGGACGCTCAGCATGCGGCCTTGCCATGAAACCCGTTTGAAAATGTAAATCTTGGTTTCCTTGGCGTTACCTCCTCCAAAAACCAGGCATGTTCCTACCGTCCTGTTTCTCTTCTTATCCTGTGCCTGCTTCTTCTCTCAACTGCCACCATCCTCCTGCTTTTTTGTGGTATTTATAGCAAAAGAAGTGCTTCTCAAAATATTCAGCACACACACAAGTTCTCGGGCCACCCATAATTATTACGATTATTATTTTTTTTACACAATCGTCAGAGCCAACATTAGAGGTTAGTAGAGGGTTATACAGTACTATTCTTGACTCTTTGTATTTGTGTGTGTGTGTACGTATGTGTATGTGTGGGTGGGTGCGTGCGTGTGTCAAGGCTCGGCTGCTGCAGCTGGATCCCAGCTGTGCATCCCAGCCTTTTGGTGGAGCTGTTTTCCACTCCTCCTTCTCCTCATCTGTTCCATCCCTCCCTACTTCCTCCGTCTCCTACAGGGAGTTCAAAGGGATATGTGTGGGCACATTTGGGCACATTAATAACCCCGTACGATAGGATGTAAGAGTCTCTGGACGTAAAAAACAGAGCCTGAGGAAAAAATATTCAGCGCCACATCACTGCCACAGAGTGTCGATTCATTTTCAGTTTAATTCCCAAAATCCCTGGGAGGGTCCTTCATACCTTTACTATTAGTTGTTGCTGTGTTTAAAGTGGTTATTGGAGAACATACTTTAAAATATATAACTGAGTAATTATCCAGGACTTTAAGGGGTTAAAGCGTGGATAATTAAGATTAAGACAGGCATGCCTGAGTGTTACGTAGACAACATGGTAGTTGCAAATGTATGAGGATTAAAGGAAAGCAAGAAAGAGAACTTGAGGTATGAGGTGAAGGGCGGGAGGGTGACAGGAAACCACAGGTATGCACTGCCTGGAGAGAGAGAGAGAAAGAGAGAGAGAGAAAGAGAGAGAGAGCGGTTTTTGGATGGGGTTTTTAGATTATTACTCCTTTATCAAGGCTCTTTCTCCATGTGAGATGCTCAGAGAACTTCACGCTTTCTGTCTCACACACACTTTCTAGTAGTCACTCTGTCATCGGCCCATTAAAGCATGTGTAGTCAGAAGACGACAAAGATCTCTGTGCTGACAGAAATCGAAGCGCCTGAACACCCTGCAAAGTCATATTTTCCTTTGTAGATAAACAAATGTTTGTTTCACCAATAAGCTTCGGTAGAACCCGAAGTAGACGAACCGTCAAACAAACAGTACAACAGAGCTTTCCTGTGCGTAGAAGTTCACCTTGAGGTGCTCAGTGGCGCTGGAGAATTCGAGTGTGTGTTTGGGGGGGTGGGGTGTCTGGGTTGAGGAGAACAAAAAGGGATGAGTATGTGTTATAAAAACAGAGGCAGAATGATAAAACAAAGTTTATCGTTGGAAAAAATAGTAGCATGTAAAACGTGTGGAAAGAGGAGAGAACGAAAAAGCAGGAAGCTCTTAACTTTTTTTTTTTTAGATGACCAAAATCTCAAGTCTGGTCCATTCCCCCTCCCTCCATTTCACCCTCACTCCCTTAGGAACAGCAACCTACATTAGAGCTGCCATTATCCCCTCTGGCTCATAACAGCCAGAACACCCACCTCGACTCTGCTCCATGAGCAAGAGAGGGAGGGAGGGAGGGAGCAGTGGGGGTTGGGATGAGAGAGTGTGCAAGATGAGCAGCTAAGGAGGGAGGAGGAAAAGGAGGAGGGGGTTCAGACGAGCGCATTCAGCCCTATGTCTTGTTTTAGAGTTGCTTCTCTCACGGTGACATGCACTTTTCTGCCAGGGACAGTACCGAACTATTTGTGTTGTAGTAACAGAGTGCCTAAAGTAATGGGACAGTGAAAAGGGTGGACAGAAAGAGGTGAGGAAGAGAGCTGAATGTGCCTAAAAATTCATCCCGTTATGTGTATAATGGGAACAGAGATCGACAAGAAGTAGTGGTAATAGGGAGATTAAAATGATGGATGTGGCCGTATGTGTGGGGTCAGTTATATGTCTGAGAGGCATGAAGTTAAACAGAGTGAGCACAGTGACACTGTACAGAACACCGTGTTTTAGACAATGCTGTTGGCAGCAGATATTAATTCCACCAGTGGGATACAAATAGTACTGGATGATCATTTAATCCTGACCAGGATGGATGCGCCGATCATGAATAAACATGACACGACTTCAGATTAAAGGATGCTCATAGGCGTTTTTACAGGGACAGAATGTGCTTGATTTCTTCCCTCGTGCGATTTGCCTCCACTGGGTGGAGAATAAGAGTAAAAGGAAGGGAAGTAGAGATACTCTTTCACCCTGATATCTCTTCTTCCGGCATTTGGTGTTCATCACGCTTTCTGTCGTCTTTTACAAAATCTTGAGGTTGGGATAGTTGGTGCGTTCGTGTTTGTTTTATTGTAATCATGAGCATAAGTCTACTGGCAGAGCAGTGTTTTTTTATATATAATATACATGCTTCTTTTACAGCTCTGTCTGTCTGTCTGTCTGTCTGTCTCTCCACCTGTGTGTGCGTTTGCTATGTAATATAACAGCAACACCATCTTGGCCTGTTCTGTATTTAATAATTCATGTAACACACTGGATATCAATATTATCTGGTTTATTGTGTCTATGTTTGGAAAATAACAGGTTTATCCAACTTGGCGTTCAGATTACATTCCAGTGCACTAAATCTATGACATATTCCAGTTTGGAATCCATTCACTAACAAACACAAACTGATTCCAGCCACAATGTAATTCATTTCACTGGAATTCTACTTAACAGTAACTGTCAAACAAATGCAGCTTAATATTAATCTTAATTGATTTAATGTTTTGTGACTAACCGGCTAATTGTATATATAATGGATTATTTTTTTACAATTATCTTATTAATTTCAGAAGATTATTATATAAATGCGTGTGATGTGTTTGGGTCTGGAAAAGTGTGGAAAGCAGCTGGGGTCGATCTCTGTGTAGGTCCATACCTGGTCCTCTTCTAAGTATATTAAGTTACTATGACCAGACTGGATTAGATAAGGAGATGGAGTAACGTACATATCTATTGAAACCACTTTTCATGCTGCGTCACAGAGCAGCGCAGCACCCTTACAGAAAAGTGCTATCTGCCCTCTTCCACATGGACGAACTCACAGACGGCAACAATTATCTATTGTCATGGACTGAAAGAAAGTATGCAATCTTTCCCAATTTTGCTGTTCTGGTTCCCGGCTACTGATAGCTATGGCAAATGGTTTTCTGATGCACCACCTGAAAGCTCCAACGAGTTTCACATTTTAATAAATTTGCATATAACATGGGCTGGTAAATGTATATCTTGCGTACTACATCAATCCAGTTTGAGAATATATTTGCTTTGTGACATGGTGGGTATCTGATAGTAAACTGTGTCCATGAAGGGATGCATATGGTCAATAACAGTATACAGTAGGCTGTGGCGTTCAAGTGATGATTCAAGTGGCATTACTGGGACCAAAACGTGTCACAAAAAACATTCCTCACACCGTTACACCACACCCACCAGCCTGGGCAGGTTGGGTCCATGGATTCATGCTGTTGGTGCATGAAACTCTGACCCTACCATTTATGTGCTGAAATCGATTTATCAGACAAGGCAGTTTTCAACTGTTCAGTTTTGGCAAGTCTGTGCCCACTGCAGCCTCAGTTCTGTTCCTGACTGAGAGAAGTGGAACCTGACATGGTCGTCTGCTGTTGTAGCCCGTGTGGGTCAAGATCCTGTGTGTTCAGTGTGCATTGTGAGATGCTTTTCTGCAAAACAAATTGTACAAAATGCAAAAATGGTTATCTCTAGCAGCACTTTTGACAATTTATATAATTGCATGAATGAGTAGGTGTACAGGGGTTTCTCATTCCTAAGTACAGTGACTGTATGTCCTGTCCATTTATACATGGAATACATGTAAAGATCCCATTATAGTATGTTGGAAAATGTTTTATTTAACACGTTTTGTTTGGTATAGAGACACTCCTCCAAGTGAGTTCACACTAAAAGTGGTAGCAAAATTTAAGATGGAGTACTATATAATAAAGAGGACTTGGCAGAGAATATATGCATCTGTGAGTTTTAGGCAATTTATTGCATTTCTGGCACAGAGATAGCATTTGTTTGGACATAATAATGATCAAACACATCTTTTGTGATTATAATAAAGGTGGAAATAATATTTTTTTTATTTAAATGCAGTGCATGTGATACACAGAGAATCTTTGGTTTATTTTAATATTTGATATACTCACTCTGTCACTCTCACTTATTATCTAAGCAGTTTATCCTACTACTGGGACATGGGTGAGTCTATCTCTGCACTCATTGGGCAGAAGGCAGGAAAACACCCCAGACATGCCACCAGTCTATCACAGGACAGATACGCAGACACCCACACTCACACATAGGGGCAATGAAATGTCTGCAATTCCCCTGACTGCATGTCTTTGGGCTGTAAGAGGACCGAAGCTCCCTGTGGAAACCCACACAGACACAGGGAGATTTATTTTAATATTTGACATTTAAACGTGTCCACTATTAAACTTCTTTTTAGCCCTGAACCACTAAAAGTAAGGCAGGATATCACTGCACCTGCCAAACCACACACATGCACATAATCACACACAAAGCTATGCTTTCCAGAATAGAAAAAAAACACAGCCAGAACATAAAAAAAAAACAAAAACACGCAGGCTTTCATGTTTTCCGCACACACGTCTAGTCTCCTTAGTAGTGACAGACAGACTCCAGAGGGCTCGGTGTACATTTCATCAGAAGTGATCGTGAGAGCTAACCGGAACAAACTTTAGAAAGTCCCATACATACAATAGAAACTTTCAAAAACTTCACGCATGTAATCAATCATCAATTTCTTTGTATCACAACTCTTTACTGTACTTGTTGACACACGCCTACCAAGCAGCATGCCTTTAGTCATTGAGGCATTAACACTTGTTCACTACACATACATGAATACTCTTCCTCAGTATCGCTGAGCCCTTATTTTTGGCTTATATACACTAATCTCTGCTCGCCGCCCACCCCCACCCCCCCTTCCTGCCTAATGATTCCAACAGGTGCCCATGTGTGTGTCCATGTGTGTCTCCATGCG
Organism: Duopalatinus emarginatus; assembly: GCA_028565595.1. Lineage (NCBI taxonomy): Eukaryota > Metazoa > Chordata > Actinopteri > Siluriformes > Pimelodidae > Duopalatinus > Duopalatinus emarginatus. Next base: position 10,195,594 of record JAOVVF010000017.1, on the reverse strand, counting down.
TGTGTGTTTGAGGGATTGGACAGCGCTATAGCAGCTGTGGCTTGAGAAGAGATCTCTATTTAGCAGTCACCTCATTAGCACGTTAGCAGATATACACCTCAAACATCTACGTACACACACATGCACACAAACCTGTCGATCTATGCAATCTATGTGAGTGCTGTCATCATATGACTTTAGTGACTTCAGTACTGGATTTAGTACAGCATTAGCATGACATTGTCACAATCCCCAACTTTTTTTCTTGCTTATTTATTCTGTGAATGTATTTGTGTCTTCATAGGGTCCTAAAGGACTAGCTGGAGTGCTGGCCCCAATGCCAGTGGTCATGCAGCCTCACCACAGGCTGTATCACTACAACAACACGAGTCAACCAAGTAAAGGGTAAGACGAGCGTTCAGAAAAGAAGCCGTTGTACCTCCCACCTGAGTGCTGTGGTACAAAACACCCGTTATATGTTTATCCAAACAGTCAGGTTAAGGGCATCCCTACTCAGAACACCACTGCAAGTGGTGTACCTAACTCTCAAGCACCCTTGGGGGGACTGGAGTTACAGTAGCAGCCAAACTCTCTGTCTGTTTCTTTCCGTGTGCCCTGATGTTGTTGTAAAGACGGCTTGCTGGCTCCTCCTCTGCTCCACATCTCCACCCTCCTCCTGCAGAATGCCACCCAGGTTGAGCCAGCATTGGGCTCTCGCTCTTTCTCTGGGGTAACCTGAGTGGTGTTTGGTCAGTCATGCGGAGAGTAGCAGCTCCCTGACCAGTCAGTAATAAGCAGCTGTCAGAGACAGTGGGGGAAAAAGAGAGCGAGAGAAAGAATGTTCACCAGGGAGAACAGGACTACCGATGAGGAAAGAGCGGAAGAAAGAAAGAGTGCATGAAAAGAAGGGAGCTTCAGGGGGGAAAATACCCTAAAAAATAGAGAAGACATAAAGGGAGGCAGAATTGGGGGAAGGGGACTTGGTGGATTAGTGCAAGGAGATTAGGGGCTGTGGAATACACATGACGTTCTGAGAGAATTACAGCGACTGGGTGTTATAAGTGAATGTGGTGTAAAGGAATGAAGAAATGATGTGTGTGCGGGTGTGTTGGAGGGCATGTATTTATCTCTTCATTTGGATAATATATCTGCTATATATGCTATAATACACTGATGTATTTGGTGGTCCCTTTTGAAGAAGAATTCTTCTGTACACAAACTACAGCGTTGTTTGAAAAGAGCCTGAAAAGATTTCCATCCTGTCTGTGGGATTAAAGTTGGGGTTACGGTTAGGCAGAACATTACAGTAACGCACACATCAATGGAAATACCTCTCAAAAATGTAATACAAGACTTGGAGTGTTTATGTGTGTATAAGACAGAGGCGAAGACAGCGGTAGAGGAATGTGGGAATTCCCCTGCTGTCACTTTTGCTCTCACAACACAGTCACTAGACCCCATCCAGTGGTCAGGAATGTACATCACAACACAAACTGTGTTTACATTACCAGCCAAATCAGATTTCTTTTTAATGTTGTTGCTGATTGTCGCCTTTTTCACTTCTGATATGGGCTACATTCAGATAAGACTCAACACATCTGCAACACATCTGAAGATTTTATTCATGTCTAAACAATAACATCGAGTTCTTCTATTATTTATCATCACGCTATCGGACAAGACATGTTAATAAACGTGTAGTTTATGGTGAAATAAATCAACGCGGGAATATTACTGTTAACTATAACTATTAAAAACACTGCAGGGTAGCTACAGCAATCCACTGTCCTAGATCTAACGTCAGTCTATAATTATTAGCTATATGACAAGATACAAAGAGGTCAGTGACCACACTGATCACAGTGAAAACATCAGAAAATAGCACAGAATCTTACATTTTAAATATTATTGATAATAACCTCTACTTTCTTTGTTTTACATATTTAATATTTAAACAATAAAAACTTTTTTTTTCCAAATCCCAAATTTTTACTGTGGTCTCCGACTTTTGAACCCAACAATATACTTGGTCATTATCGGTCAGAAAGATATATTGCAAACAGTTTGTATAGAAGTAAGTAGAAATAACCTGATTCTACTCTATGTTTGTAGTCTGGCGCCAACAATAAAATCACCCTACAGTGAGGTGTCTCCTGTGTGTGGGGCTCCCCCTTGTGGTCAACCTCCACAAAGCAGAGCAATGTACAACCAATCGTTCAACCCTGGAACCTGCATGGATCCTTACATGCGGCCTCCACAAGGACCCCCACCGCATGCCATGATGGGACACCGTGGCATGCCCCCACCTGAGGGTATGTGCTGCTACTGAATATTTAAGATTCGTAGTTTGTTAAAAACACTGTATACGTTTTACATATTAACATACATATTATACACATTTACTATATACAGTAGTGCCCAAGCTTTAATTTGAGCCAAAAGCTGATTCTTGACAGGTAACCAGTACAGCACAGCAGTGTCTCACTGACTGGTTTAAACAGGCAGTGACTTTATGCATGTGTACAGAGTGCAGTTACTAGGTTAAATCTTTTACATGTAGTGTGAAAGCACAGTGCTGAAAATCGTCTCTACTTCTACTTGTCTCTTTGTTTCTAGCCAGCAGTATGCGATGTTGAATTTTTTTATTCTGTGTGTTTGTGTTTGTAGGTAATGGTACCCCCTATTGTAACCAGAGTAACATGTCAGCACATCATGGCTTTCCTCACCACCAGCCAGGCCCAGAGCACTTGGGTTCAGGAGATGGTGAGATGGCACTCACACTGGCTTTCACTTGTGATAAAATGAAAAATAATAATAATAATAATAATCTACACACCACATTTCTGTTCTCTTTTTGATAGTAAAGAAGTTAGGTGTGACTACCCTTTGCTTTTTGTTAAATTAAGTTTTATTAGGATTATTTACAAGTTTTATTAGAATTTATTATTTTAATGTAGATGATCAGTTTTACTGAGTGTCTTAGTAGAATCTGCAACAGTTTTTCTGGAGGGACTGACTGTCACACTTACCTCTTCCTTCATTATATATTTTTATCTTATTTAATAGGTTACTTTCTTTACTGACATACAAACATTATTATTATTATTATTATTATTATTATTATTGTTGTTGTTGTTGTTGTTATTGTTATTATTTATAATCATTGGAAATCCAAAATGTTTTTACTGTACTGACTCAATAATGCAGAATTCATAAAATAAATTTAAAAGTTAATTATTTAAGCTATTAAGAACAATATACCAGAGAGAAACAAATACATTTCTATAAATTCATGATAAATACACTAACATTACAATGAATAGTGAATAACAACCTGACAAATATTAATAACAAAGACGTGTGCCATTACACAACAAAGAAGCTCATGAAATTAAAATCTACAGCTTAGTTTAAGGAAATGTTAACAGAAAATATGAATTAATAATTAATAATGCTTTTGTTTGTCCACCAGGTTCTCGTTTCTCCACCCCACGTTCCATACTAAAGTTGAGCAAGAAGCGAGCGCTGTCCATCTCTCCTCTCTCTGACACAAGTGTGGACCTGCAGACAGTCATTCGCACATCTCCCAACTCTCTGGTGGCGTTTGTTAACTCTCGCTGTGGGCAGAATGCTGCTAGTTCATATGGACATCTATCCGTGGGAGCTTTGAGGTAAATGACACGTTATTCACTGTGAAAGATGTTTAGGGTTCATACAGTATTTGTCACAGTAACTGGCCAGCCAGGACTACTGAAAGCACTTAATACTAATCTCTGTTACGTAACAGAATGTCTGCATTTTGCTGAATGACTGAATCTTTTTTTATATGCAGTCCATCAATGGCTTACTCAAGTGCAACAAACTACCAGTCCAGGCCCCAAGGAAACATGTACGGAACTCCACTTGGCCACACCCCTGCTCCTTGCCATGGACCCCCAACTCGCCTGCCTCCTCACAACCCCCGTCTTCATGCACCTCCAAAACATGGACATGTAAATAAAATCATGTGTTTTTGCACCATTTAGCTTTATTCTGAATTGATTTGGGAGTTGACTGATAACGGTGTGTGTATGTGTGTGTCTAGCTGAAGACAGAACCTATCATAGGTAGCGTGATGGATGGCATTAACGTGAAGAGTTTAGAAGAGCATTCAGAAGGAGATGTGGCCAGTCCATCTTCCACTGGAACTCAGGTACTACAGCCTAACTATTCAAAATTCACAGATAATATTTATTTCTCTGAGTATTCAGGCCTGGTAACTGTTAGACTGTTTAGACAGTCTTGGACCAGTTGTTTTGGTCTGTACTTGAGTGCAGGTGCAATGTTCTCACTTCGTGAAAGAAACAACATGAAAGAAGAAAAATGCACCAGGGTTTAAATGAAACTGACTAAATGCTGCATATGTGAAAGCATTAGTAGATTAAATTTTTCTGTTCTGCATAAAAGACAACAGTAGAAATGTATTTTACGCAGAAGTATAAGAAAAACTGGCACAGCAGTCTAATACTTGGTATTAGAATAAAAATATTCTGTAGACAATGAACACTATACTTCCTGCAGAACCGTCCACAATTCGTGTCGTAGGATTTCTGTGTTCCACATCACATTGCATGGCATCTCAGATGTGTTCAATAACATTAAGATCTGGTGACTTATGGCAAAATGGCAAAACTCCAAACTCAGATGAGTGTTTTACTAACCATACGTTGGCATCTTTACGACGTATGTGATCGCGCATTGTCCTGTTGAAAGAGGCCAAACTTCTCAGAATAAATACAGGACGCGAACGGGTGTAAATCAGAAAGGGAGTACACATAACATTCACCTGTCTGAGACGTTTGTAGAGGTACCAGGGGTTCCAAAGTCTGCCAGCTTAACAAACCTCATACTACTATGGAGCCACCACCAATCTGTACTAGTTTTTTACAGTCTGTACCAGTTTTGTTTGTACTTCAGTGTACTTGAACAACATACTTGTTTTTCCCAAGTTTATAATCTATAAAATATGTTTCCTGTAGGATCCTCTTCTTGGACTTCTGGAGGGCAGAGATGATTTAGACAAAGAGGAGAAACCAGAGCCTGAGGCCATCTATGAGACCAACTGCCACTGGGAGAGCTGCAGCAAGGAGTTTGACACCCAGGAACAACTTGTGCATGTAAGACAGATAAAATGATGAGTGTGGAGGGTAGATATTCACTGTGGAATCCTATGCATAATGATTTCCCTAATTTCCACTTAGAGATCTTTTTATTCTGTTTCACTGACTGATTTGTATTTGTATTTTTTTCTAGCATATCAATAACGAACATATCCACGGAGAGAAGAAAGAATTTGTGTGCCACTGGAAGGATTGCTCTCGGGAGCAGAGACCATTTAAGGCTCAGTATATGCTAGTGGTGCATATGCGAAGACATACTGGCGAGAAACCTCACAAATGCACTGTGAGTGTCTGTGACTAACGGTGTATTTTTATATATAATCCCTGCAAAGCGTAACATTCTCTTTGACCATGCATTCTTCTGTTTCTTAGTTTGAGGGTTGCAACAAGGCATACTCTCGACTGGAGAACCTGAAAACACATCTGCGCTCGCACACTGGCGAGAAGCCATACGTGTGCGAGCACGAGGGATGCAACAAGGCTTTCTCGAACGCCTCAGACCGTGCAAAGCACCAGAACCGAACACACTCCAATGAGGTATACACCAAAGACAAACAAATCCATGGCACACAAAATCAGACATATGCAGTTAAACGTATTTTACCCTAACCATACGTACCTGCTTCTTATCCTTAGAAACCTTATGTGTGCAAGATCCCTGGATGTACAAAGCGTTACACAGATCCAAGCTCCCTGCGCAAGCATGTAAAGACAGTTCATGGTCCTGAGGCTCACATCACTAAGAAACACCGTGGCGACACTGGACCAAGACCACCAGGTTCTGCTCTGACCTCTGCAGGTCAAAGTTCAGAGCTAATGGTAGAGAAAGAGGAAAGGACCAGAGAGGACTGCAAACTTCTGGCTCCTGAAAATACACTAGT
>JAOVVF010000017.1:10164951-10177451 GCA_028565595.1 Duopalatinus emarginatus | reverse complement strand
CACACAGCCTATTGAGGGTGGTAATAGTACCCCAGGGGCAGGGCAGTTATTTCTGAAGGTGTGCTGATTCCTATTAATCTGCATGTTTATATTTGACGCAAATGGATTCAGATGTGTTTGACTGTGTTTGATGAGGACAGGGTTGTGAACTCAGGCTAAAATCTTTGACCATGTCAGGTCAGGACCAGCCTCTGATGACATCACTGGCGCTGGTGCGCGCGGAGAGGACGTCAGTGAGGCAGAGCGCGCGGGCCATACGGAGCACTGTTCTGTCATTCAGCCTGTTACCCAGTCAGGCAGCTACAGCGGAACCATGGCCGAGGAGAGCCGTGGAAAACGGAGGAAACAAGCCAACCCGCGACGCAACCGAGGTATGACGAAATCAGGATATATATTTATACATTTCTAAAGTATTTTTTTTTGCATGCATTCTGCAGTTGCGCAGGAAGTTAGTGCAGCTGCAGGCACTACTTACTAGTTACCAAGCGCGTGCTAGGAGTGACCAAGTGCATGCAAGTGTGTTAGTCTACTTAAATCATTCCCAGCAGAAACGTGTGTAGTATAGATGGCTGTAATGGAATGAAAAGCTCACAGAGAGTTACAGTAAATACAGTTGGAGTTGAAGCACGAGCGCTCGGGAGAGCAGCAGCAGGAGCGCACGTTCCCACATCCAGGCAATAAGATGAAATTCGGCTTTCCTCCACTTTGTCACTGCATATTCATCTTCAACATCACTAAATCTACTGTAGCATTTAGTGCTGTTTGTAATGAACACGAACACAGACTTCGACGTGAAGTTTGATGGTGTTAAACAGATCGTAAACGATATAAAGAACAGTACAGGCAACTAATGTCGTCTTTCGTTCGTTCAGGAAAATATCAAATGTTGAATGCATACAGAAATGCAAATTAAATAATTCATATTATTATTCATAATATGCGTTAAAAATATACTACACAGATTTAAAACACTACAACAAAAATGCAGCAAACGATTCTTCAGATGTAAAAGTTAAATAACGCATTTATTTATTTCTATTTTTTTTAGTACTTATTGTTTACCAACATATTCCAAATAATAAAAATATATATATTTCAGGTATATTTTAAATACAAGAACAAAATCAAAGTCAGTTAGTTGTACACTGCTGCTCAGAGATGTTGTCTCTTTTCAAATAAATGTCCCTTTTATATTTTAAAGATATCCTTTTGCTTGTAATTTATACATATTCATATTCGTACATTTATAGTTTCTTTTCTGAGCTGCAAATGAAAAGCACGATTTTTTCCTAAACCCAGAATTTTTTTTTTTTTAAAGTCCCTAAAAATGTCTTAGCTCTGCTTACCTGGTACTCAGTAAACAGAATCTGAAAAGGCGTGTAAATAGATTTAGACATGGCAGACAGTTAGATTCAGGTTTTAGGAAGCAGCAGTGTCTTCTAAGACTTAATTTGCCAATTTATTTACACCAAGTTTAGTTTAGTTGGTTTTTCCCCACCAGATAAACATTCGGTTGTCTGTGTTTATTCAAAGCACAAGTGTTTTCTACAAAATAATCCAAGCAATTACTGATGTTGTATTATTTTGTAATAGTCTAAGTAACAACCAAAAATAATTAAATAAATTAATTTAAATTAATCATTGTTCTTCAACTTTTTATGGTCAATAAAGACAATCATAGCGGACAATGTTTTCAGCATTCTTCATTTGTAATGTCCATATCAGTGCATCGCAAATAGCCAAGGACACTCCAGAACCAATGAGTACCTTATGAATTAAGTTATGAATACCTGTACGGAACATTATTTAATTTAATTTAATTATGAAACATAAACATTAGACATTCGATCTGATATTGTTGATATTGTTGTGATAATGTGTCTTTTGCACTGATGATTGATGGTAGATGAAAATAATTGTATGGATTAGGCAATTTAGTACCTTATTCATGGATTTTATTTAAACTACCTACTAGCAGAGCTTTCTCTGTTGGAAAAACTTTAATTTGCTACCAGGAGGCATATAAATATGGTGAGAAATATTGTGTCATGTTTGTGGATTAAAATTTTTTTTACTAAATGGTAAGAAAGGTTTATTGACTTGAGAGGCAAAGTCCATATCTCTAAATTTGTGTGTGTGTGTGTGTGTGTGTTGGTGTGGTGTGATTGACCTTCCTCATTAGTATTCATTATGCCATTTCACGCATACAGGCATACAGAAATAAAGACAGACCAACATACACACACATGCACGGACGGACATACACACAATACACACACACTGCAGAGAGTGAGCAGAGAGAGGCAACTTTTGTTGTTCACAAGTTATACAGTTCCTCTATTAGGTGATAATGTTCCTTCATGATGCAGTTGTTATAGCTCAACTGTCAGCCACACACTTGTGATGGTAGCATGTTTCTCAGAAGTGTCAACTGGCTTTTTTCAGCTTAAATGGTCAGCTTACAGGAACTCACAGCAAAGGTGACAACTTTTGGTGTAAATTAGGGAGAATGTGTCTTCATCATGTCTTCGCATCTTGATAGCAGCATTAGCCATATACAGTATGCATGTAGATCACGCACATGCATCCCTTTGATTTGTCCTCTCCTGCGTCTTTTCTACGTCCGTCTCCTCTCCTCTCTTCTCTTCGGTGTGTCCTCTTGGATATGAGCATGTGTAGGACAGATGAGAGTGATCTGTGATGAGAGGAAACACACAGCCAAGCAGATTAGAGATTCTGGGCGAGTTCCCTGGAATGCTGCTTGCTCATGGCTTGTTTCATGGGAAAAGTGACAACAGCATAATTCTTAACAATTAACACACCACGATAAAGAGAGACACAAAGAGATAAAAAAAAAACCCATAATGTGCAATGTTTTGCAATTCATAAGGAAATGAATATGGCCACCTGGTAGTCATTTTCTTTATTGTGCCAAGATTTGTGCAATGAGATTGGTGACCTAAGTGTGGTAAGACTGCAGATCAAATAATTTTTTTATTCTTTGTCTCTGGTCCAAACAGCACCTTGAGCTGAAAACGTTTCAGAGACATTTCATGCATATTTTGATTCAATCATCGAGTCAACAATACAACTGAAATGAAAAATTGAATTGAATAGCCTTCTACGTAGATCAAGGCCAAGACTATTTTAGTATTTTTATTAAAGGGGCATGAAATATAAATAAGAATTATATAGGAATGATAAAATTGCATTCCCCATTTCTGTCTGTGATCAGATCATATTAAAGACTGCTGAGAGACTTTTTGTAGATCCTTCCTACTCAGAAAGGTGTCCATGTGACACCTTATCTGTATAAAAGTTTTTGTTCAAATCAATGGTTCAATGAGTCAATGGTTAAATCTATCTCACTGACCATGCCATTTTTTCAGCTTGTTGCTAACAAATGGAGGTGCCAGTGTGTTACCACTTTGTAGCTTGAAAATGCTAAGGTTGAGGATAATGTTTAATAATTTTAAGTTTGTTCTTCAAAGATAAGGCAAATATCTATATGTAGATATGATATATAAAGGACAAACGGTGAGAACAGACAAGCTGACATGACATCATGCAACATCTGAAGATCTTTAAAGCTCTTTAAACGTAAGTTAGATTACAGACTAATATGACTCTTGTCTCTGGCCATCCTGGTCTTTGACCTGTTATTGGAGCAGAGCTATAATACTATTCTGTGGTTGCAGCTCATTTCCCCTTGACCCTCCTCGTTTGTCTCCTCTCTTTAACTTTTCCAATTGCCTTCCTTTCCATGCTTTTTTTTTTTCAAGTGCCAATTTATTTAAACTCTTTCCCATTTTTCTACATTCTCCCTCATTGATTTCCAAAGCACTCTCTTTGTAGGCAGCTGGGGTCCAGCTGTGTGTCTTCTGTAGTGTGTGTGTTTGTGTGTGTGTGTGTGTGTGTGTGTGTGTGTGTGTGTGTGTGGTTCTCTGGCACAGGCTCGTCACAGAGGGCAGTGCACGAAAAGAGTAGGGGGGTAACAGAAAAACTGTAAGTGGGAGTCACTTGTCATTTTGGACCGCAGAGAAAAACTGGGCAAGAAATCAGAGAGATTGAAAGAGAGGGAACGAGAAATAGAGAGAGACCGTGTGGAGTCCAGGCTCCAGGGTTTATTAGTGCTGCTGCCTATACGACAGGGCCAAGGCGTCAGCCTCAGCAGGAGAGAGAGATTCAGAAAGACGGGGACAAATAATCAGCACATAGAAAAACTGAAAAGGGAAGTGCGTGTGTGTGGTGTGTGAAAAAAAGAAGGTCAAACTGAGAGAGATAGAGGAACTGTAGGACCTGATTCTTAAGTAACAGACTTCACAGCAACTCAAGCTGACAATACTATTGTAGGTAGGTATAGTTCTTGGTTTTGAGATAGTGTGTGGTTTCTCCCCACTGGAAAATATTCATAGAAAAAATAGATAGTTCCTTCACACAAAGCATCGAGCCCAAAAAGAGATGCACAACATATTTAACGTATTTTGCAACAAGCCTGCTGTTATTGACTAGGTATCAAAATTTGAACACGCTACTCTGAATTATAGCGACATGTCACATTCTGATGCTGTTCATAGACATGTGGCCTCTGGTCATAGCGGCTGGGTGGAGGGTGGAGGTGTTTGCATGTGTTAAAACAGCTGTCCTGGGCAATGTGTGAAAAAAAGGTGAGACTGCATGTGGCTGCAATCATTTCATGTTTGGGAACCTAAACTACCACAGCTGGGCTAGCAACGAATCAACATTGAGCCTACTGAGTTATTTGTTGAACTGAACCTTTTATGTACTCGCGAGGGGCTGTGAGTCTTCTTATGTGTGCCCACACTTAAGATGGTGTTTGTGTGTGATGTGTCATGATGGACTGCTAGGGTCTGTCATTTGTGGTAGTGTACACCTATGGATAATTGCACTCTTTTTTACACACACTTTCACAAACACACAAACACACACACACACACACACACACACACACACACACTAACTTTAACCTCAAACACCAAAACAGAAAAAGCCTGTTACTTTGTAAAGACCATCCAAATATCCTCAGGTCAGAATTCTTATGAATGTCTGTCATAGTGAGCACATTTGGTCCCCATGAAAAAAAACCCCCACCAAAAACACACACACACATACACAGATTTGAGGTGGAAAATGTATTGACCTTGGACAGGGAAAAAAAAAAAAGAGATTGAAAGTTGCTCCCTTTCCCTCCCATTTGCAGTACCTGCAGGAAACAGGTACAGCCTAACCACCCACTCTTACACCTGCAACTGCTGCACTTTCACTGACAGCTACAGTGTCTAACTTTCATCAAGGTGTAGAACAATGGTCGAGCTGCAGAAAAGGCTGTCCCTAAAGAAAACTGACATTTACAAAATAAACAGACGCCTGACCGTGCGCCAGAGTTTCACAGTAGGCCACAGGGGAGGAGTTTTAATCAGACAATCTAAGAGTTGTATGTGAAGGATGTAAAGACATGAGTAGAAACTGTAAAGCAATAACTTTAAAATAATTATAAGACTTTGTAACACATGTACAATGACATAAGATGATGTTGTAAAATGTAAATAAATCTTATAAATCTGTAGCATCACTAATGCACTGGTGGCTGCATAAGCATTTATAAGCATGAGAGCATAAGCATTTACAATTTAGACACCTCAACTCAAGCATACAGTTAAGCAGGACAGTTAAATAATGAACATCAGTTCTTCGAAATGGCGTGAAAGATATGGCCTGGTCCAATATGTCTAGTCATATTCTGCATTTGCAGCTTTAATATATGTCGTATGTATCCCATGTACTTTTGTAGGTGGATCCCTGGAACATACCAGTTTAGCGATAAGTTTACCTATACCTATCCACAACTGAAAAGTTGTGACATTTAATACTAGTACCCATTCTCTCTGTGGCTCAGACGTTTACATGCACATGGTTAGTGTTTGGTAGCATCGCCTTTCAGTTGTTTGACTTAGGCCAAACATTTCTGGTAGCCCTCCACAAGCTTCTCATAATACATTGCTGGAATTTTGGCCTATTCCTCCTGACAGGACTGACGTAACTGAGTCAGGTTTGTAGGTCTCCGTGCTAGCAAATGCTCTTTCAGTTTTGCCCAGAAATGTGCTATGGGTTTGAGGTCAGGGTTTTGTGATGGCTGTTAGAACCCAATTGTCTTCACTTTGTTGACCTTAAGCCAGTTTAACACAACTTTGTATTACTGTCATTTGTCTATTTGGAAGACACATTTACACCCAACTTCCTGGATGATGTCTTGAGGTGTTGCTTCAGTATCTTTACATCATGTTCCTTCTTAATAACGCTATCTATTTTGTGAAGTGGACCAGTCTTTCCTTTAGCAGAACTCGCCCACAAACTGATGCTGCCACCCCTATGGTTCACAGTTATTGTAGGTGTTGTGTTCTTTGGCTTGCGATTCTCTCCTTTTTTTCTTTTATACGTAACAATGGTCATCACGGCCAAACGTACATTTTTTGTTTTATCAGAAAAGAGGATATTTCTCCAAAAAGTAATATCTTTGTCAATGTGCAGGTGCAAACTGTAACCTCATTTTTTTTAGGATGGTTTTGAAGCAGTGGATTCATACTTGCTGAGCGACCTTTCAGGCCATGTCAATATAGGGCATGTATCTTGGACTCATTTGTATTTTTCACACTAAAGTACATTCACCTGTAGGAGACAGAACATGCCTCTATTCCAAAGGGTATTATAGCTGCATGGTCTAATGGTGTTTAACCATTTGAATTTTATCCCCATGATGTCAAGCAAAGATGTGAGTAGGCCTTAAAGTTAGGCCTTAAAATACTACAGCACGTAAACCCCAGTTCACCTAAATTATGTTATGTTAATCAGAAGCTTGTAATACATCTTCTAGAAGCTTTTAACATAACTGTAGGTATGTGTGTGTGTGTGTGTGTGTGTGTGTGTGTGTGTGTGTAGTGCTGCTATGGAAACCAGTGAACTAATGCCATTGGATAGACTATTTGTCATCTATATAATTAGGTTGTGTCACTACTTTGCACTTAATGCGTTCCTGAAATTTTAACTCTTATTTTCTAATAACCTCAACCAGTGGGTGACTACAGGCCTTGAAATTCTCATCAAAGCAAGATGAGCAACCTCACACTGATTATCTGTTCAACAACAGGCAGGAGGGTACAGACGATGCTTAGAACGTCCATGTGAATGGCAGTAAAAGAGGGTAGTTGTGAGATTCTGTCTCTGCAGAATCTTCAGATTCTGCACAGAGGTTCTGTCACTGTAGGGAAAGAAAGAAAGAGGGAGAGAGAGAGAGAGAGAGAGAGAGAGAGAGAGAGAGAGAGCGTGGCAGCACATTAGTAATGCCATTCGTGTTGCATATTGCCTCATGTACATGATCATTTTTAGATCATTTTGATATAGCACACAGAGGTGTGAACGAGACCTCACTGATACTGCAAGAGGACATACACCGGACATATGACACACACACACACACCCATCCACACTCACCCACACACACACGTATACACAAAACGCAATAATAGAAAGAGACAAGGAGATGAAGCAGAAGGCAGTTGAGAGAGCAAGAGAAGTAGGGAGGGGTTGCCCGAGCCCCATTCTGTCGCCATCACCCCCCTCCCAGAGTCCCACTGACGCCACACAATGCTCCTTTTCCCCCAAAACCACATCACACACACACACACACACACACACACACACACACACACACACACACACACACACACACACTACAAATATGCTACAGCCCACCAGCCCTCTGCTTTAACTTACAGAAGTCCCAGTCCCAGTCATATGCATCTCTCTCTCTCTCTCTCTCTCTCTCTCTCTCTCTCTCTCTCCCTCTCTCGCTCGCTCACTCTCTCTCTTGCACACACACACACACACACACACACACACACACACACACACACACACATCATCTTCAACTTCCAGTTTGCCTTTTTAAACTTCCTCATTTTTCCTCTCTCTGATTTCTTTTTATTCTGATGCTTTTTTCCCACAAGTCACGCACTCTCTCTCTCTCTCTCTCTCTCTCTCTCTCTCACACACACACACACACACACACACACTTCAATCTTTACTTGTTGTTTTGCTGCATTTGCACTTTCTGTGACTTTAATTGGAGTGATTTTAAAGACGTCGGTTTAGGTTCACATGCATGCCAGCACGATCATGCACACACACACACACACACACACACTCACACACACACACACACACACACTTTAGAGGATTTCTGTTGTGTAAAATTTGACATACATATGCATGTCTTTTTCTGTTTTATTAACTAAAACGTCCTGTTGATATTGAGACTGCTGTATAATTCTGCAGCTGATTTGCTCACATGTATTTCCTGATCATGTCACAAGGTGGTGCTGAGAAATGCTTTTTAATAGCTGTAGGAACTCAAGCCCAGTGCACTAGATACTGCAGCATGGTTTTTTTTTTTCATTAAGTCATTAGGTCATTAAGTTGTACTTTTAAATGATTGGCTTGTAATTGAAGCAACAACACTCAGGCCTGCTTATCTGAGACACATCAGGGCCGTGTAAGGAAGCTGAAGGCTTTGGTGAGTTGAGGCAGAAATGCCACATGAGTCCATAAAAAGGAGAAACACAGTCCTACTGCTATGGATACCAGGCATATTTGAGAAACCCAAAAACTAATTTCTCAGCAAGTGCAAGTCAAGTCGAACTAACGAACTTGCGCATTATATAGCTGTTAAGCTCAAAGAGGCACTTTTTTATTTCGGACCCCCTATTAAAACTTCAGAACTTTCTGTGCGTATTGCTCTGAGCTCTGAGAATGTTTTAATAATCACGAACCACGATTGTGTGGTTTGTGCAAATGCACAAAATAACGAACCACATCAGATAGCTTAGAAGAGGTTGCAAACATTTTCTTATGTTGGGAGGGGAAGAGAAAGAAAGAAGAAGAAAACAAATTTCAGGGGGGGAGGAGGAGGAGGGTTGGAATTTATAGTGCGGTACAAGTAAGAGGAAAGAGACGGATACAGAGAGAAAGAGAGGGAGAGAGAGAGAATGTGTGTGTATAAGAGAGAGAGAGAGAGAGAAAGAGAGAGAGAGAGAGAGATCTGTAACAGGAGAGTAATGAAAAGGAGTTGCTTGGATTCAGAGAGTGGTGAATGTGTGGGATTAAACACTCTACATTCTAACACAAAACCACATCTACTCAGACATGCACATGTGGGTATAATACACACACACACACACACACACACACACACACACGAGAAGTGAGATTTACACCTAACATTAATGATATATCCGTCAGAAATAGATGATAGTGGCCAGTGACACCTTTATTTAACACGGCAAAGTAGCCAGAAACTAGACGCCTAAACAAAACCACAGAGGAGATGTGAAAATTAAGGTGTGGTTGTCTCTAGACAGCTTACACGCACACACGCATACATACGCACACAAAAGCGTACAAGTGCACACATCACACACACAGTGTCCGTGGTATAGGTACCTGCGTGACGTACACGTGAGCGTTCTGTAACCAAGCGTAGTCTCACATGACAGCGTTTTCACTCGTTTTATAGGCAGGTAAATTGTCACCCGTTTGACTGTGTCTCTCATGCGTTCTCTGTATCTGTCTATCTAGCTTTCTGTCTTTTATCAGATGAAAATAATTTCCGCTTAACTTTTACACAGGTTAACCATCACAGGTCTCTCTGACACGCTGTTTATAAGTGTATGTGACATTACTTAATGTCTGATCGTAACAACATGGCACAGAAAGTGTATTGGATTCAGCACCTTTTGTAGAATTTTGTAAAAGGTTGATGTGTAGAACTATTATTAGAATTATTATTATTATTATTACTGAACTGTGGGTGAACAATGTGTATTGGGTGAAGATGTGTATTGTATGTATGCAAACTCTATAGTGTTTGATAGCTACTAGGTAAAGGTGTGGGTGTAGTCTTGTAAAAGGCTTTGTCACCCTGCTCTTGGAGTTCAGCTTGGGGAATTTCCCCATGCACCTCTCTCCTGTGCTGCTTGAATATTTGCTCTAGAGTGATCTGAGTCAAGGGTCTCTCACTGTGTCACACGTTCTCACACACAGCCACAGATCACCCTCTCCATGCAAGTGCTTTCTTCCCCCTTCTGTCCTTCTCAGAAGTTGCATCTTCTTCCCGTCTTTTTCTCAAACTCGGGTGATTAAGGGGGCGTTTGTGGGACAGGCTCAAAGGGGCGAACCCTGTTACGCATCGATGCACAGTCACTAGTGAGCGCTCGCCTGTCACACCAGGATAATCACTTCAGCTTGCTGTCAGGGGGCTGAGAAGAGACATCTTCACACTGTTTCAGCCAGGCCTTCTTTTTTATTTCAGTTTATTAATTATGGGACGTATTTGGAGATCTGTGGATTATCACCATGTGGTTTACAGTGGTTTACATTAATACCATGTTTTTTGCTACACACCACTACACAATTTGTTACAAGCCCACTTTGAATGAATCTCAATTCAAATCAGATGAAGAACTGTGAATTTTATATTATACAAATTTTTTTAAACCAACATTATACCAGTGTAAATAAACATGATGCTTTATATTTCCATAGCCCACAACTGACTATTTTAATACTTATAAATAAGTGAAAATATGTGTACTGCAATCATAAGAAGTTTTTTTTTCTCCACTGGAACAGATATCTGGTTGTAATATGATGTGGGTTAGTACAGAGTGAACTGACGAGCCGTGTGCTGCCAGTATATGTTCTGCTGTGGTGGGTACGAGTATCCATGCATACTAAATTAATTACGAGAATGAAGAAAGGATGTGCACGTGTGGGTGAATTGATTATGAGTATGCACGTATATATACAGAAAACAGGTCTATAATTTCTTTTAGTGATAATGATTCAGTAAAAATTTCATGTCTTTTCCCCTTTACACATAAAAGCACAGTTTAGAACATAACCGTGTCGACGTCTACACACAAAACGCTCACTCATAAG
Organism: Duopalatinus emarginatus; assembly: GCA_028565595.1. Classification (NCBI taxonomy): domain Eukaryota; kingdom Metazoa; phylum Chordata; class Actinopteri; order Siluriformes; family Pimelodidae; genus Duopalatinus; species Duopalatinus emarginatus. Next base: position 10,166,438 of record JAOVVF010000017.1, on the reverse strand, counting down.
CTTTATAAACACAGATTTATCTTTGTATATAAACACGATACCCACATTTATTACTCCAAATCTACTTTAAGAGTTTTCACAATGACAATAATAAAATCCAGACCGTCTACGAGCACGGAGGAAAAAAACTGCCACAGCTACACAGTGTTAGTGTTAGTTCAGACGGGTAGCTGTTACATTCAGTTAGTGTGAAGAGGCAGTTAAAACTGTACGGCAGAAACATGCTTTGCCGAGTATATATGAAGATTCTAGCGAGTTGTCATTGAAGGTGCCGAATGTATTGCACGCAAACTCACACATACCTCACCATAACCCCCTTTATAAGAGCACATAATGTCACACATGCAGTATTCAGTGTCACCTACTGCACAGCATGACACACTTTGAAAGTGTGCTTGGAGTCAATGTGGCAACTCGATTTTAGCTGAGGAAGCAGATTTTCTTTCTAAAAACAACAACACCAACAGTATGCGACATGCACTTTTGCAGTCTATCTATACCTTTGCATTCGGTTTGCTTTTTTTGTTCTTTTTTAATCTAATCTCATCTGCATGTGGTGTGCTTGTGTACCAGTCCTCTGAGAATGACTAAGGCTTGAGTAAGATTCTGATGTGTTTATATACGTCTATGCATATGTGTGTGTGTGTGTGTGCGTGTGTGTGTGGGCATCTGAGAGATAGTACGTAGGAGAGCTGAAGGGAGTGTTGTAGCTGTGATGTGGTGTGTGCATGTGCGTGTGTGTGTGTGTGTGTGTGCATGTGTGTGTGTGTGTGTGTTTGTGTGACTCATTGTCAGAGTTTGAAAATAGCGGCATCTGATAATTTCTCAAGCGTTTTTCACATTTTAAAGAACGTGGGGGTTAAGTGGAGTTAATTTTGCTCTTTAGCCAAATGTCTAGACTAAAATCTTCGTAGTGGATATACGACCTGTACCTAACCTACAGAAGGTAAAACACAACTTTAATCTGTATTTGTAGTTTGATCTGCTTAAATAGGCTGAATGATGTTCAGTAGTGAAGTACAGTCAGGATTATTAGTAGTAATGATTCTGATTTCAGAAATGTAGTGCTGAATGCTGATATAAAAAAGCTGTCCTGAGAAACTTGACTTTACATCTTAAAATACATTTTTTATACTTAAGATTAATCTGACATACTCTTTCAAGATTTCATGTGGCTTTTACTGTACTGATAAGTCTTTCACACTGTACAATTGTGTACCGCAAGATGCAATAGAATAATTTGGAGCCATTGTCTTGGGTTTCTGTACCTTATTTGAAGATTTCAGGCAACACCGTGCTTTTGACTTAATTTCAATTTAGTTTTCAGTCTCACATAGTGGTCGCAGGCTTTGTGTGCAAAAACGAAAGCTGAGAACCACCTACATACATTATGGTATTGGATATTCGTTGAGTGCATGGTGCTCCGATACAATTTCATCAATCTCTTTTCTTGTTCTTGCACTATAACAACTACAGTGACAGTGTAT
>JAOVVF010000017.1:10143520-10164914 GCA_028565595.1 Duopalatinus emarginatus | reverse complement strand
TAATGACAGTGAAACTAAGATGACTAACGAATTTGTTTTTTTGTCTTTCAGTCTGTGTTAGTAATGGGATACAGAATTATACAGATTTTATACAGATTTATTACTGCTGTCAAAAAATTGTCTTAATCATCATTTATTCAATTAAAACTTTTTTTTTTTACACAATTAAATATTTTTCACTCTTTTCCGACTTGCCCTAATAAACATTTCTTAGTTCTTCGCATTTCTCCTCCAGTGTTATATTATGTGACACATTATGTTTTGTGTCATGCAATCATGTCCAACTGTTAAACTAAAATACTAAAATAAACTCTTACATGTTGATTTTCTATCAAAAGCAATGATCAGTTTATAAAATCTGTCTTTCAAAACTATTAGGGTTGTAATAAATATTGAATTAGCAAACCATTACTTCACACAAATCCTGAATTGAGTCGAAGTTAAGGTTTTTATAGTACACTATTTTTGTGATGCTTTAAAAGTTTAAATAAATACTATAAATGTTTAACACATTTTAAACTATCAGTATTGTGTGAGGGTTTGTTTAGATTGTATGCGTGAAGAAAAACGGGTTACTTCATACACTTGCAAAAAAGATTCAAATAAATGAAAAATGAAACATAAAAGTATACATAAATGAAAGAAATCATCAGTTGATTTACGGTTTAGGTGAGAATTTGTCATATAAGCACAGGGATGGGAATAATCGGCCTCTGTTTTTCATAACAGCAGGGAAACTGCGACATTAGCAGTGGCACAGCTGTATTACTGTAAATTCCTGAAAGGACAGATATTACGAATTTCCCTGTGAGTTTATAGTGTCTGTCTATCTCACTGTCTGTCTGTCTGTCTGTCTGTCTATTATTTCTTGGTTCAAGTACACTTTTAAAAGATATCCAGTTCATAGAAGTAGAGCTTCAGCAAACCCGCCATTTTGGTTTCACTTTGTCCATAAAGAAATACATCAAAAATCAAAAATCAAGCAACCGTATGTGAAGTATAAAATGCGATACGTATGGGATAGGTGGAAATGTAAGCGCATGCCGGTGTGAGACTTAAGTCTTACACTGGGTTGTTTGAGTGGGATTATGGCTTCATTATTCTGCACAGTCATAACCTGAAAGGTCACGTTGTGCACAGTGTGTGTATGTGCACATCGACATCAGGCCTTGTCCAAACCCCGGGCTCATTGGGAGGAGGGGTCATTATCATGTTGCTGCTTTGTACAGTCATTACAGGAAAGATTAAATTGTGTACTGTGTGTGTGTCACCTGGTCATAAGTGTGTATTACTCATGGATGAGCAACACTATAATTTTACATGCCACCTCACTCACTCTCTCTCTTTCTCTCTCTCTCTCACACACACACACACACACACACACACACACACACACACACACACACACACATACACACACACAGAGTCAGCACTGCATTGTTATTTCCATCACAGTCGAACTGAAACTGCAGCTTCCTGCCGCATGATGCCAACAGGTTTATACTTTAACTTATTAGGCAGAAGGGAGTCAACCCAAATGCACACACACACACACACACACACACACACACACACACACACACACACACATCCCAATGACACCACTGTAACATTTGTTTTTGCTTTCTACCAATGTATCATAATTAAATCACATGTTTTACAACAAACAAACAAACAAACAAACATACAAACAAACAAAAAAACAAATCTTAAATCAAATCATTCATGTAATTGATTCGAAAAATTGACACTAAACTTTTTTTAAAGTTTCATTGTGGTTCCTGGGGGTAATAGATTAAGGCGGCTAAATGAACTGTTTATTATGTATATATGTATAAGAACTGCATTGCTGTGATTTTGAGTTGTGGGTCTGAACAAAGGCCAGATACCAGAGGAAACACAATATATAACGTGTATGAAGTCTTGTTCATGTGCTTGTGATGACTATTTTTTGTCATTCACGGGTAAAACCTTGTATTTGGTTGCTTATATTTTACATAGATTGTATGCATATTTTTTATGCATCGGAGCTTTCAATTTTCATTCTTACGTGAAATGCAAAGCAAAAGTCATTTCTAAAGTAATCGTAGGCCAGAGAGATAAGGCTGCTCTTTTTGTAAACATGCTGGATCATCAGTCTCGTTTTCAGAAAAGCAAATACCAGCTGATACAGTACTAAGTTTCTCCCACGGATACTTTATGATACATAAACGTCTCACTAAACACCATTTCACTGAAGCAACCTCAGCAGAAAATAAAACATATGAATGTATATTAAAATGAAGTCGACTGACTGATTCAAATCTGTCTGCATTTCCCTCAGTGTTACAACACACTCCTTAAAACAATCAAAAATGTACTTTAATTCATTTTTAGTTTACTGTTTTGTTCTTCACAGCACTTTAGGTTTTAAAACAATCAGAAATCACGATTGTGGGTGCCAAGTTTATATATGCGCTACAACTATTTGCTCAGTTCAGTGAATTTCCTGTCCCTCATTCCTATTTAGCAAGATTATTATTATTTAATAACCAATTATTTAATTTTTTTATTTATTTAAACAATTTAACAAGAATTGTTAATTATTTAAAAAATAATTGTTCATTTTAATATTATTTTTTAAAATAATCTGTACACTCTTTCCACTGTATTTCGCATTTTATTATGCTGAACATATGCATCTATTACTGATATCAAACTTCCCTGCAAAATTAGTCACAGACATTAAACTATTTCACATGGCTCACATTCTTAGCAGCCACAAATAAAAAAAAAAAAACAGCTCTAAATTAATGGTTGGTTAAAAATAAATATAATTGCCCTAAATAAACAAATAAACAAAAAAGTAATCTGCCACTTTATTATATTTTATATTATTTATCAGGTCTGTCTGTATCACTTTCTGTATTGTAGCACAATTATGTGTTTTTCTTATTATACGTAATTTCCTAACAAACTTAAAAATCATGAACATAATGTTTTGTCATCAGAATATGTAATAAACATAATCATAATTAATTATTTCTCTCTCTCTCTCTCTCTCTCTCTCTCTCTCTCTCTCTCTATAGAGTGCTCTCTGGGCTCTGAAGGAGAGGATGAGGGGTGTGCATGGGGGACGGATGTACAGGATGAAAGAAATGAACAAGATAAGATGAGTTTGACACCCAGCGAGGGCACAGAGGCTGGAAGCCCCGCTCACTCCACCCATGCCCACAGTCTGAGCCCCTCGCTGGAGCATTGGGATGAGACCGAGAACACGACCCACCCAAGTACCACCGGAGAGCCTGAGAACACTGTGTACAGTAAGTAGCTATGATAATATTATATGATTAACAGATGGAAACTACTTACCCCAATTCTTTATAAAATCAACAGGAAGTGAGCAGGTTCAGAAAAATGAGATCAAACATGATCTGACGTGTGAATTCAACAGTCTTTAGGCTACAGCGTCTTCCAGTCATTATAAGTGAACAGCGGCTTTACTCATTCAGGACATACAGATTACGATTTCAGGAGTGATGTAACTTACCTGACAGTGTGTGGATCCAATACTGACTGATTATACACTTTTTTTAATTGTTAACTTTTGGATATATGCACTTACAGCTACTATACTACCTACTGCTTAGTTATGATGTATTAAGCATGATTACAATCATTGCAGTAGTTGTGACTCCAAACCAGTTGCCTGACTTCAGCAATTTCCAACACCTACGAGATATTAGAGGTGATAAATAACCAAGCTGTGGACGGAAATTGAAACTTCTTGCTAGCATTTAGATAACACAGCAGTATCAAAGGTTATTTTCAAAAAGTCATCACATCATGCATGACAAAGGGCTTTCACATCAAACAAAATGACGTTCCCTTCCTAAAGTCAAAAGTAAGTAAGTACAGCTTTCCTTTTATATTCATAGAGATTAAGGACTTATGCAGCTCAGTCACCACACACTCGTTTTTCTCTTTCTAGTAAAGCAAAAGAGAGTCTGTGCAGCCATTAGGTGCCCTGCGTCTTCTCTGGCCAGAGTAGAGAAATTTGGAAATGTGATGCCAACATCTGCAAACATTTGAAAAATCTGTCTCAAAGTCACAGTGCAGTGCTGGCATTTGTCCTCTCTTTCTTTGTAGATTATTATTTGGTAGGTTTTCTTTGGCTCTCTGGCTTTTATTGGTCTTATGGGAGAAGCACAGAAACATTTTCCTCATTTCAGCTCTCATCATTCCCATTACAGAGCCCTTTAAATTCCCACGGAAAGTCATTTTATTATGTTTTTTTTTTACGTCCAGGAAAGTATACCCCAATTTTTTTTTTTCTGTGGTGTCCAATATGGTGCTTCTCAACACTAATCCAGTAATATAGGGTTCTGTGTTTTCTCTGCTATTACACAATTGATTCAAATTATCCACTATTTCCTTGTGGAAAAATCACATACATTTCTTATTTAATCAGATCATGTTCACATATTTTTTACAGATGATTATGCTTGTCATGTTTGATTATGAAAAAAAACGTGTGACGGTGCATTTCATTGTGTTACCCCCGGATTATACATGTGAATTCAAATGAATGCAGCATGAGAATGTCATCGTGAGAATAATATGATTTTGCATTTATGTGAACAGTAAAAAGCATGACCTAAAACATGTGAAACTAAAGGAATCGTGTATAAATCATGAGCAAAAATAAAAAAAAGACAAAATAAAGAAAGTACCTATTTGAACCTTCATATGCTAAAAAAAGACGCAAGATATGCCATTAAAATTGGTGTGAAATTGAGATATATGATCTCACAGGACAAACAAATGCAAAAAATGCATGTGGGTAAATATCCAATTTTTACTGCAGCTATACAGTGCAGGCAACCCACAAGTATTGAGTTATTAATACAGCATAGACAGTAAAAACTGGTTGAGAATTTGCTAATATTTTTTTAGACAGTAAGACAGATGTTGATCTAACATCAGCACAACCTGCCTCTGTTCCCTCAGCACAGAAAGATGCCCGTGTAGTGGAGGACTGGACTCGGTATAACTTCCTCATGCAGCTGAGAAAAGTGTCCCACCTTCCTGAGACACGACACGGCCAGCAGCACAACGGTTCCATCACTTCGTACCACACAGCTGGTGTGCAGGACGACACAACGTCCACCTTGTCACCGGGTGTTCAGGAGTCACCTGAGGAAAAAGGTATATTATTCTAATGCTGATAGAGGTTTGGATTGGGAAATATCTTACTGCACTGAAGACAGGATTTGAAAAAAATATGTTAACATGAGCAAACGAAGAAGACATTTATATTACAGCACAGTGAAGTTTATTTCTTCACACATACTATTGTGTTAAGAAACTGGGGTCAGAGCACAGGGTTAGCTGTGATGCAGCATGCTCTGGGCAGAGAGAGTTAGGGGCCTTGCTCAAAGGGCCCAAAATTCAGGAACATGTTTATATATATTAAAATAAGATTTATTTTTTCACTGACACAAGTCACTGACCAAAGTGCTACACTTTTATGTTTTTTTTGTTGTTGTTGTTCTTCTCCAGGTTCAGTTTTAATTAAATAAATTTACATACTTAAATAATGTACACACTAATATTAATACTTTTAAAAATAAACAAATATACAACTTTTCTTGTCATCAAGTGTACTTCAAGAATATTTAGGAATGCTAGCATATTACAGGTACACTAAAATCCTCCCCAAATATAATAAAGAGAGTATACCTCAGGTGTACATTAGTATGTATAATATACTGTATATTATATCAGTGAATAAATATCATTTTACTGGGATCTTTATGTTATTGAGGAAAATGGAGACGTAGATGTTTTTATTATCTTGTGTATCAGTGTATCAGTTGATCAGTATCAACTGATAGACATAATAGCATTTTTGCTCAGAATTTTCAAACGTATCTATGGCAACTGTGCTTGGAACTTTTATCAAACAATTTGGTGGGTAGATCACTGAAGATTATGTGTGTAATATTTCTCGTTTATTTTTGTTTTCATTTTTACTGACACTTCTCCTGTCAGTTTATCACAAATACAAATTTTGATTCCTTGTTTAATTTTGTCTCACAGATGTTGAGGAAAAAGGGAAATTTATTAGGAAAAGCAGGGTAAAAAAATGGGGAGGGGGCACATGAGCATAAAAAACATACACACATATACACACATGAATTCATTACTTTTCTCTAATTTTCTCTCTATTTCTATATAGCATTAATTAAAATACACATAAATTATTTGTACTGCAGATTAACATATTGCAGATATTAAGTGTAATCATTACATTACAATTATTGTTTTTAAGTTATGTTTGATGAAAATTATGTTGTTACGATAAGTTATGTTTGATAAAATGCACTCTTGGTTTACACATGAATACATGAATAAATCATTTTTTGTAAGCATAACCTGTATTTATCCAACTGGGGGTTATATTTTTGATGTAAATCCAACAGACTTTTTCCCCCTAGTGAATACCATTAATTTCTATAATGATATTTTTTATATAGATTTATGAAATATGCAATTACACTTATTAATAATAATAATTAATAATAAAGAACAGAATCAGATTTAAAGACAATTTGCTGTGTCCCAACTAATGTTTAGTCCAAATTGTTTGTCTCTTATGTTAATTTGTCATTTCTAATTTATCTGATAATTTTAAAAACAAAATTTTAGTGGCTAAAATTAATTCTAAGCCACAGTTGTCTCAATGATATGTAAGAAAATTATATGCTCTTTCTCATTGTTAAAATAATTTAACAAAATTATTTAAAAACAAATGCAAATAATCTAAAAGCACTAATACTAAATACTAAAACATATACTAAATACTAAAACTAATCTAAAAATAACCTTCACCTTTAGTAACTGGTATTCCTCTCCTGATTAACAGATGCAGACCCTGGTAGTCCTGATCCCACAGGGACAGAAATGCAGGTGTGTCCATTTTGCCAGCAGTCATACCAGCGTGGTACCTATCTCAAAGAACACATGAAGTTGTGCCAGGAGAGGGAGGTAGGACACAGTGTGTGTCCACTCTGTGGCTACAGCACTCCATACAGAGCACAGATGGAGCGGCACATGGCACTACACGCCCAGGTTAAAGAGAAGGTGAGAGCTCATGCTGCGATACATGCCTCCAGCAGTCTACAACAAACGAATATTGAAATATTGTAAAAAGCTGATCACATGATGCAATGCGTGTGTTACAGAATTCTGTATCTGACCACAGCATGGAAAACCGGAAGTTTAAGTGCACCCAGTGTGTAAAAGCCTTTAAATACAAACACCATCTTAAAGAGCATCTACGCATTCACAGCGGTAAGAAAAAAGAAAATTAAAAAAGTCTCTGCGTACAAATAAACAGTCTCGTAGTGTTACCTTGTGAAACTGTGACTAACTGCACCATATCTTTAAAAAATCTTAGCAAGACGTTTCACAAGATAAGATGACTAGGATATATAAATCGAGGAGTTGCATGCGTTTTGTTTCGATTAAACACAGTAGTAGTAGTTATTGTGGCATTAAGATTCGATCCTTCAATTATTTAAGACACTAATTAACCAACCATTCGATTTTAATAAAGTTATAATAAGCAATTAAAATAAAATACATTCACAACCTTTTCAACGAGTATAAGTTTTTTATATTATATGCCAGGAAAAGGGAAACATTCACATCTCACCTTCTAACAGTAGATCTAGCTTCCTTTTACTTTTCTTCTGCAGTGCACCACTCATACTACAACATATCGCGCTGTTACTCTGATATCACTGGTAACCAGCTGACTAATAGTTTAGTCAGCATAACTAATACAATCTGACTAAAATATGATTAAGGGGCATATTCATTTGACGTCTAGAGTGGTTAAATAAGGATGAATCCTACTTTGATGACCTTTTATGACGATCTTATTTCTGGCAGCATTTCTACAGACCTAAAGACAAATCTGTAGTGAATATTGTTTTGTCATTTTAGGTGAGAAACCCTACGAGTGCTCCAACTGTAAGAAACGTTTCAGTCACTCCGGCTCCTACAGCTCACACCTGAGTAGCAAGAAGTGTCTCAGTGGGGCCGGACCAGGGAACGGCACATATTTCAATGGCTACTCTCACCCTGCCTACCTCTTCCCCTCCCCGACATCACCCCCTGTAGCTGGAAACAGGAATGGTCACAGAGGGAAAACTTCTCCATATGCCCCACTGAGTCAATGCTTCACAGAGCAACTAGCCAATCAGGGACAGGAATCTATTGCTTCTGCCCTCCGAGCAACGGACCTAAGCAGACCGTGGGATTCTGTTGCGGCCATGGGGATGGGGGTGTTTAAAGGGACTACATTTTTGCCCTTACTGCACTCTGGTGGCAAGTTTGAACAGCTCCTGCAGGAAATGCTCCGAAATGAAGTGGGGAAGGATGAGCAGCTGGGAAGCAGGCAGGCCAAGGAAGAAGAAGACAAGATAGAAAGAAAAGAGGGGAAAAATGATGTGCCTGTCGGTGCTGTATCATGTCAGAGGTGCTTCCAGCTGTTTCCAAACGAAGTTGTTCTAAAGCAGCACGAGAGATATCTGTGTAAGGGAAAAGATGAGGACGTTGCACAGATGCACTGCGTCAAAGATAGATCAACTCTCACGAAAGATGGACCGCTCAACTTCTCACACGTTTCCCAGAACCATTACGACGCACAGAAGACTTCTACAACCCCTAATGGAATGGCCAGAGAGCTCCCTTCTCCACACCGGGCATCCTGGCATTCACTTCCACAGCAGCTCCTCGTCCCATTGCAGTCACCTTTGCACTTCCACTCTGACCCTGCACATGTCTACTGGCCAAACAGAAGGACAGACAGCCCTGGAAACTCCAGCGTCCTGAGCCCAACCTCGCCCTCGATACAGGAACGCAGACGTCCAGGCTTCAGTTCTCCATCAGTCACATCACCACCACCTCTTCAACTCAGACCATCGCCTAGATCAGAGGGTTCTCAGAGGGATCAGAGTGAACCTCTGGACCTCTCCATTCCCAAAGCACGTAAAGGCACAGAGCTCGGTTCAGATTGCAACGGCAGCTCGCCAAAGAGGGACCATAGGGATGTTGAGCAAATGACAAGACGGTTAAGCCCACTATCCCATCATGAAGTAGGTGGGGCCTATAGACCTTTATTTGGAGGTGCAGTTTTCAGCAGCTACCCCTTTTTTAATCCCCTCATGTCAAGTGGCATGGCAGCAATGGGGCGTAATGGCCTAGCGTCACTTCCTCTAACACCACCAACACCCAACCCTGGATTTCTCTCCCCAGCAGCATATATGATGGAGCCAGAGTCTGAGACCATGCTGAAAAGAATGCATCAGGAGATAAATGTTATGGTGAGAATGCATGCTGAATCTGCAACCCAATCTGACACACAGCATTTAGTGGTGGCCGCTAAAAACATTTCCGTCTGCCACTAAGGGAAAAGATTTTTGCACCTGTGTTTTGGGTACCTTAACACAGAATATTTTAAGGATATTTTGCAGAAATATTTTCATTAAAACCCATATTAAAACCCATACTGAAACCCACCCACAAACCCTTCCTCAGCATTTTACAATATAAGCAATTTGTACTTTCATTTCAACTCAGGGTCTCATTCAAGAGTACACCATAAGATAAAGACGTATCTTTAGTTCAACATAAAGAATCATAACAGTCCCTTGTTCGCTGTCTTCTAGGCTCTTGTAGGTTGCTCTTGATGCATTTGTTTCCCCCATTTGCGCTGTAAACAAGCATATTACTCAGAGGGGAATTCCAGCCGCAACATGCATAAAGGGCAGAGAAAATGCAAGCCTGTTTACACACAGTTACACATTTTCAAATTTCACACAAAATGAGACCACAAAAAAACTGCACAGTATACACTTACAATCATACATCTGATTATTTATCCAGGGGCTTATTCAACGTTGTCACAAACCCTATTTAACAAAATGCATGTCTGTCTTTAAGGGCGATGCCAGAACTCGAGGAAGCCTGGACTACCTCGCCCTGATGGACGACGCGCTGGATGGAGACCATGGTCCAGGGAGAAAGAGACTCAGGAAGACGGAGGAAGGTTTATACGCCTGCGACATCTGTGACAAAAGCTTCCAGAAGAGCAGCTCTTTGCTGCGCCACAAATATGAACACACAGGTACTGACACCACTACTCTCTGAATATACTGATGCACTCAGCCAAGCCTTAGAGCAGTATGTTATTTTCATGGCAGTGAAGAGGAATTTATAAATACTTGTCATAATCGTTATCTTCATGTCATGATTATTAAACACCTCGGCAGAAGCGCAGTTCTAGAGTCGCTGATATTGATCAGGATGTTCATGACCCAATAAAAAGATAAAAGGTGAATTTGCATACTAGAACCTTCTAAAATATCAATATTTCAAATTTGAACATTTAAAAATATTTAATATATTACATATGACATCACATCTGCATTACAGTAATAAAAATGGTGAGAGGGTGTGCTTTTATTAATTATTTATTTATTTTGTTGTATGCACAGTACAATGACAATAAAGTAATCTAATCTGATCTTGACACAGTGGGATTATTATTTATTTCCAATGTTAATTCTTTTTCACAACCTGATTTTTTTTTTTTATCCTACAGCAATTTCCTTAACTAACATTTTTAAATGTATTAACAACATATTGTGCTTATATATCTGATTCTATAGATGTTAACATTGTGGAAAGTAAGTTCCTGTTATCCTTTAGGCTATTACAGGTTATGACAGGTTTCCTTTCCTTCTTTCTCTATTTTTTTTTTAAATTACAAGAAAAAAAAAAGAGCTTAAAGAAAGTTACTTCAAAGCCTCGGTCGTAAATTATCTTATCTAAGTTTACCTCTGTAGACACTTTTCACTTTTTAATCTGTGGCATGTGGAAAGTCTGCCATGCAAGTTCCTGTCAATTAGAAGCTTTTACCACAGAAAAAAAATTAAAGTATGTGTTGATATAAACCTATGAGAGCCATACTGTTACAGAAAACACCTTCTGAACAATCAGATTTGGGAATTCTACAGTGTTGTGGTATAAACCACAGAATATATCACCAGTATATAATTTATTAAAATACAAGATCCATGAAACTCACTGCCTATTCTTTTAATCTTTTTAGGAAAGCGGCCACATGAGTGCCAGATCTGTAAGAAAGCATTTAAACACAAGCACCACCTGATTGAGCACAGCCGGCTTCACTCTGGAGAAAAGCCCTATCAGTGTGACAAATGTGGCAAGCGTTTCTCGCACTCAGGCTCCTACTCGCAGCATATGAACCACCGCTATGCTTTCTGTGGTCGAGATAATGACCCAGATGCCCCTGGTGAGGAGCAGGTTTTGGTGGACACGACTCTCTACACAACCCACCACACCAAGCTTCATCCTGAGACAAGAGACAATTCTCTCATGCTAGAGGAAACTGCCACGTTCCTCAGCGATTCCAGCCTAGACGGGGCTCCACTAGGATTCAGAGCAGAGGAGGAAGAAGAGGAGGAGGAGGAAGAAAACTCACTTAGTAATCATGCACATAAAAGAAGGGTGGAGAGAAGAATGGAGATAGGGGAGAGAAGTGGACACCTGGAACAGTCAGGTGAAGATAGTAAGAAGAACAGTGAAAAGGAGGCTAAAGTACAGGATCATCGTAGCAGGGAGATAAAAGTGGAGCATGATGAGGAACAAAGGGACATGAATCAGGAGATGGCGTGAATGCTCCAGACAGAATGTTAATTTGCCAAAGATGTGTGAAAACATATTGGACAATTTTGTACAGAACAGAATTGAAATGCCTTAAGTGCTTAAATGTCTGCCTCGTGCCTTCGGCTCTATTCAGATTCAAGACAATAATGCGAAACATGCACATCATCATTATTAGTACAGTAACACACACACAACGGCTTACCAAAACTGGACTGTATATTTGGTGCTTACTAAACTTACTTACTGTGTTCTTTAAAGCTTTATCTTTTTAGGCCAAAGGTGTCATTATACACAGATCACATAAAACCATCTCAAACACAGTACAATACATTTAAGAAACAAAAGTCACTTTGTCTTCACATTAGGAGTTTCACTAAAAACCCAATCATGGGTATAGACAAAATCAAAAATATTCTAGTATTTGAAAAAAAATTCTAGTATTTGAAAAAAAATTCTAGTATTTGTTTTCTTTAGTTTTATATTCCATTCAATCCATTTCTCAGTTCTGAGTGAGCTGATTCAGAACATCAACATAATTATCTTAACATGATGGTTATTCTTAAAATAAATCTATACTTGCACTGTGAACAATAATAGTAACATGATAGACATGGACTTTCATTCATTTCAGCATTCAAAACAATACAAATCCACAAGTATTTGCGCTCTCTGATTGTCTTTCTGGTTGTCTGTGTTCAGTGCATCATGTCACTGTGATGTAGATACAGAGACGAATGGTCTGTCAAACCTGCTACATACGAGAATCAAACATACTGTTGTTGCATACTGCATTGCTGCATGAGACCACAGACGGTGTGAAATATGACGTTACTGAGGTTTGCTAATGTGTGGCATTTTAACTATGCAAGGGTTCAGATCAATGCACAGCATTCAACTGCCCAAGTAGTAAATGGTGCTTTTTCCAGGTTTGGTTTCAGCTTTGTTTTGTCAGTGTTTATCTGTCAACATGTAAATGTTGCCAAATGTATATTCCTTTAAGCTATTTAAATATTCTCTCTAATTCACATTGTTTGTTTTTATACAGTTAAGCTTTTGTATCATTTTATAGAATTATTTGTTTGTGCATACATTTATTTACAGTCTAATAAACTTGTACATTTCAATTCTCAGGTTTTTAATAGACTCAGTGGTCAGTGTAAACCTAGTATATCTAGAATAAATAGTTTTTCCTATTCTAAGTAAGAAATATCTTTAAATATTTAATATTTTGTGTACATAGATGAGTTTTTTTAATGATGTGTATAGTAACTACACTTTTTAAAGATAGCTCAAACAGAATGAATCATCTTCATCCCCCAACAAGCAATTATGTCCCCTCTTTACGTTCTGAGTCAGATGCAGACTCTGGGCTGTCCCGAAACTGCTTAGCTACATAAATTAATATAAAAAGGAAATCGATATGTGACTGGAACACCACTGTTCTCCTCCTGGCTTTATAACAGAGTAATATATGTTTAGAGAACAGTGAGTGCTGATCAGTAAGAATATGTACACGTTATTAAAATGAATAAATTAATATAAAGAATACTCAGATGTAGACAGAGGTCTGCACAAGAAAATTTCACCAGCCAAAAAAAAATGTAAAAATTTAAATGGATCACATGATATTTAAGATAAGACAACAACAACAGACAAGATATGAAAACGCAGCAGGACCGAGCTGGCATCACTGATATCTGTAGATGATGTTATTTTTGTGGCACCTCTAACTTTTTGCTGGGTGAAGCAGCTTGAATTAAAGTCTAAGGCTATATTTCTGTCCAGGAAACAAGTTAGATAAACTGTTCAAGTGAGGTGTGAGACCTCGCTCCACACTGGTGAGTTTAAATATATTGAAAGGAAGTATATTTGGAGTAAGTATATAAAGGGGTTAAGGAAGGAGTTTATGTATATTGGGATATTATATGTGAATAGTGGAAAATGAGTGTGTGAGATCAATCACTGTACCAGTCTCATTTTTCTGATAAAGATCTGTTTACTGGTCAGTCTACACCCTTATACTCAATTATAGCCATGGGCTATAGGAAGAGACACAAAGAATAATGTTCCTGGACCTATGAACAGGTGAGGAGTGAGAAAAATGTGCACTCTGGTCAGCTCCTGATACAGAGGTATCAGGCATGTGCTACCAAATGAAAACAGAAGATTCCTCAGGAGAAGCAGGAGTCTGCTGGCCATGGATACAAGAGTCTGGGCTGAATTTTGCAGCATGTTGGCACCGCAAACCCCACCAGGAAATCTGGAAAGTGAATGAATGAATCAATCAATCACTGCTTTTATATACAACCATCTGCTAAATGCCTGGTTAACCTGACAAAGAAAGCAATGGAAGCTAGAAACCTAATATACACTGGAAAGTGGTTAACCCAACAGAAAACCTGGTTTGTGAATTTTGGGCATGTTACCCATCATAGATAACCACACCAACCTGTCTGGTTATGACTATAATTGGAACTTGCCTGTTAGACTGAGGATGATAACCCTATGTGAAACTGATACTTATACAGAGGACTTTTCATGTATGTGAGTTAAACTCAAGTTAAAGTACTCAAGTTAAAGACTCTCTTCAGGAATGCTGTATAGCCTAAAACCTTTACCTGTTTTGCAAGAAAATTTGTTAAGGAAATTAACTGGCAAGCCCTTGAAACAGATCATAACCAACTAACTTGTTGTGACTACTGGAGAATGGTACGTCTTCAAAAAAGAGGTCTGTGATAACATCAGAGTGGCATTGCTAAAGAATTAATAGAGCTAAAGAAGACTAAACCCACAGATTAAGTTATCCCTGGGTTTAAACAAGGCCACCGAAACTTGACCTCTTTCTTGGATTCCAGTGTGACCACAGCTGGGTGACTTCCTGCCTTACAATTTATGAAGTGTTCCTTTATAAATTGTTAAAATCAGAAAAAAAGGCCAATGTTTTAGCTTTATCTCTGAATAGTTAACTGAGTAGTACAGCCAACACTCTAAAACCTTAAACAAATCTTAGATTAATGTTCTTGACATCTACAGCATAAAATTGCAATACATTTCTACCAGTTTCATGTTGTGGCTACTCCTCTCTTTGCTTACTCATTACATTACATCTGATCCATAAGCTTCGAGCCTATTAAGAATATACCCTAAGAATAAGACTAACAGACCTTTGAAACTATGTGAAAGGCTTGACACACAAACCATTCTGCAATAGTCAGTGGCTGAGGATGAGTAGACATGTTAGATGTAGACATCAAAAAAAAAATATTGTCAATGTGAACAATGACATTTAGGTCAAGCATGTCTCATGAATGCTTTATCAGCAAAGTCCTGTAAGACCAAAGGAGTGGTATAACACTTATACCTATGACCAAGTACTCACATCACCCCCTAGTGGTGATAAACTCTGTCTACCATTTAACTTCCTCCCTTGTTTTAATAATTCTGCCGGGTCCATATGATGATTTTGGTGTATACGTGAGCCCGTTGTATTTGTTCTAGTGCTTTTAGTGGTAAAAATACATTACAGTGATGAAATTGAGCTCCCTGGTACTCTTTGCATGGTCTTAGCCCACCATAGCCATGGGAGAGGTAGAGGGCCAAATGAAACCCAATTTTATAGCGTCGTTTATATATCTGTGCAGACATAGTTTTATGCTGCAGTGGACTGGTTTTCCATCCAGAGTGTATTTTCTTGTGCTCAGTTTTCCCCAGGATAGGATCGATCCTGGGATTTAATCTAACAGTTACTGAAGATGAAGGGGTATTTTTTATGGAACAGTTTTATGGCACAGTCCCATGGTCTACACAGTGGTAGCTGGTCAGTCTGTTTTTTTTTCTTCTTCTAAATATATCTGCTTAACTGTGTCCTGCTAATGTCTGACGAGGAATGGCTTTTATGATCAGCATGACATTTCTTGAAGTTTCTTGACCAAGTTTTCTAAACTGCTGATGTTAAAATTAAGCACACTTAAATTCCCTGCAGTATTAGGGTGTTCAGAACCAATTGTACATGACTATCTCCTCCACAGTACATGCAAGTTTTTGTTGCATCTTCCTAGTCGGTTTGCATGGAGATCTGATGTGGTGTGCAGAGGTAAAACTACAAGTCGGGATGTACTACTCTAATGTAATAGCCTGCTGCCACACACAAATCTGCTTGTGTTGTACCGCAATCCTTGGCAGTAGACAATGAGAAGTGAAGAGAGAAGAGAGGAAGCATCTGTAGCATTTTCCATTGAGAGACAAAAAATACATTGTGCAATGCTGTGAAATGTATTTGCCCCTCTTAATTTCCTATATTTTTTGCATAGACTACAAGACACTCACACTAAATGGTTTCAGGTCCTCATACTAAATGTAGTATTAGACAAGAACATGCAGAAACACAAAACATTATTTAAAATGAAATAATACATTTATTTATTTATTATTTGTAAGGTTAAACAACATCTGTATCATAGATGTGGAAAAGTAATTGCCATCTAAAATTAATAACCAGTTATGCTACCTTTAGCTTCAGCAGCTGTAACCAAGTGCTTCCTATAACTGAAGATCAGTCTTTCACACTGCAGAAGCACAGAGTGAAGTTGGATCAGAGTACAAGGTCAGCCATGATACAGTGCCCCCAGAGCAGAAAGGGTTAAAGGCCATGTGTAAGGGTCCAACAGTGGCACCTAGGGAGTGTTTGGGCTTGAACTACTGACCTCCTGATCAGCAACCCAGCAGCCACCACTGCCTTCAAACCCGAGGTGGACTTGCAGCTGAGCCTTTGATGACAGATATTCTCCTTCAGGATTTTCTGGTTCAAAATTGATAGTTCCCTTAAATATACTAAGCCAACCCTGGAGCAGCAACGCATGTTTTTATTGTGACATGCTGTACTTAGTTCTTAAGGGGACCAGTGGCTTCCAAAAAATCCAACTTCTGACTCATCAGTCAACAGAATATTATTCTCAGAAGGCTTTGTGGTCATCGAGGTGTTTTTCGCATATGTGAGCCTGTGTGTTCATCATTCTGCCACCCATTTTCATACATTTGACATTTGTAAACATTTTGTAAATAGTTTATATTTTTCTTTCTAATTATTTATAGACATGTTGTTATATTTATATTTTCGTAACTGCAGTTTACTTTATTCTATTTTTATTTTTATTTTATTCTACTGTTACTTATAGTTACGTTTTTGGGCAGACATTCAAAAGCATTTCACTGCAGGTTGTATTGTGTATGTGACTGTGTATGTGACAAATTAAAACTTTGAATCTTGAATCTTTATTAGCAGTGGCTTTCATCTTACAACTCTCCTGGATACAATTTTTGTGTCTTTCTAATGAAATCATGAATGCTGAGGCTAGCAGGTTTGGGTGTTAATCTGGGTTCCTTTTTGAGTTCATGGATGAGTAACCAATAGACTTTTGTAGAATTTTTGGTAGTCTGGGCACTTCTGGATAAATTTAGCACTGTTCCAAGCCTTCTCTTTTCGGAGATGATGGCTCTTGTTGTGATTCACTTTAGTCTACAGGGGCTTTAGTCTAAATGTCTTTGGAAGTTTTCAGGGTTTAAAGTGATACTTTAATTCAACAAGGCTGCCAGTAATCAAGCCTGGATTTGAGGACTCTAATTAGAGCTGGTTCGAAATGAATCTGGTTAATTGGTTGATTGAGTAAATATGGGGCAATTATTTAATGTTAGGCCAATGAAATGATCAAGAACTGCAGTTTGATTTTACTTAAATTGTCTAAAATTAAATTGTATTTGAAGCATCTACAGCGCACTGTATATCACACTTCCTTTTTTTAATATGAACTAGTTATAAAAACATTTTTGTGTTGTTACAAATTAGAAATACTTAAATCATGTTACAATGATTGAGCACTGATTGAGGAGTGTTTTTTTTTTTTTTAGATTATGAATCTAGCAAACTTGTTAGGACGTCTCACTGCATAATGTTTTAGAGAAAGTGAAGTGACACAGAAAAGCATACCTTCTACATCCATTCATCCATACATATTGGCAGAAAGGCAGATTTAAAAAGAAACCAAGTTAAATCATAGCAGAACCCTTTTTCCCTAATTGTAAATTCAACTGCAAAGTGGAAATATTTTAGCGAAAACCTGAAAACAAACCACACTGACACCCTTTTATAACTGAGAATGTGGGTAATCTTCAGAATCAACCAGTAAAATTAGTATTTAACATGAATTTAAATAAGTAAACACCTGCTGTTCCCATAGGATTTTCCTGACATAGTAGTAGATCTTCTTGGCAACATCCAACTGGAAAAGCAGCAGATCACAAGGAGCTTCCAAATCAAGTGTGGGATCTCATTGTTAAAAAAAGATCAGGATTGATCGATCTCAGGAGTAGGTTACAAAACAAGGCTACCACGTGGCACAACAGTGGCATTACTAAAAACAAGAGACCAAGAGGCCTACTGCACTAAAAGAACTGCAGCAGTTTCTGGCAAGTACTTGTTGCTCCCTGCAGGTGACAACAATCTTCCAAATTCTTCCCATCTAGCTTTTTAAATAACAAACCTAACTCTCAGATCTAACTAAAGTTTACACACAAAAAACATCCAATCTCCTAAAACCATGTGGAATAATGTTTTTGTGTTATGATCTTATTAAACCAAAAGTGAACGTTTTGACCATTAAAAAACATGGTGAAGCATGGTGGTGGCAGCATCACACTTTGAGGGTACTTTTCTTCAGCTGGAACTAGAGGTTTAATCAGGGTGGAGGGAAAAATAAACAGGAAGACCAGTTTATAGCTTTCTTGGTAAAACATGTTGGTAGAACAGTAAATGAAACATCATGTTATAATGGTAAATGGGAGCCCTGCAGTCTCAAATTAAAATAATAATAATAAACAAAAAAAAAAAAAAAAATAATAATAATAATAATAATTACAAGTGCCCTTTTTATTTAACATTGAGTTTAGGGACAAATGTTGTACAAGATAAGAACGGAAACAGTTTCACAAATCTTGGAGATCAGTCAAAGGTCACTGGGCCAAACATTTGGCACAATAAAGAAAAGGATTTTGATGGACTATTCAGTATGAACTTGTGTTCTGTGGTGACACTGAGCTTAAAACAAGGTCTCTGAACTCCGCTGCTGCTTTGCACAGTTCGAATTTCCAACACACATAATTCAATTAAACAGTTAAATGAGCAAACTGCAATTGCAATGAAAACAATGACAAGGATTTTCCTCCCCCAGCCACCAAAAACCAGCCACATCTCCTCTGTTAAAACTATATGTCTTGTGAGCGGCCTTATAAGGGAAAGGTACAGGGCTGTGTAGCACTGTTTCGGCTCAGAGTAAATTTCCAGGCTATATTTCAATCACAGTTTTAAGGTATCTCCGAAAATCCAGGACTAAAAGACAGTTAAAAAGGACTTGGATCAGGTGTGTGGTTGGTGTAGAAAAATCATCCACAGGATTGCATTAAAGAGTCCCTGGCATGAAACACATTGGTTATGAAGGTTTTTCCAATGAGAAAGTAGGTTCCTGAAAATATAGTGGCACAAAAAAAAAAATACATGGACAACGTACTTAAGTATTAAAAGAAGTACAACAGTTCATTAAATATCTAACAAAATACTCAGAAAGTAACAAAAATAGGGTAACTTCATTTCATTTCTCCACTTATATTACTATAGTAATCTCTCTCATCCCTCATGTCGCCCATAGCAATAATAAGAAAATAAAAAAATTAATAAATATATAAACTCTAACATTAAAATCCATATGCTCTCCGTGTTCTTTTTCTTTCCTCTCACTTCTTCTTGTCTCTTGCCAAGCCACAGTCAATATAAAATTACCAAAGCCCTGGTGCTGATGGGGGGTGGTACTCCACATTTTTTAAACATAATGCATTTTAGCTTCTTTTGTTCTCTTATTAAAAACAGAGATTTGGACCAATAGTGGCAAAAAGCTCCACCGAATCAACGAGCAAAATACGGAACATACTTTTGCCCTTCTATCTGTCACGCAAAACACACACACAGCCGCGCACACACACACAGGCGTGCACACACACACGCACACCACAGCCATACTGCTGGAACAATGGAAAAGGAGATTACATAGCAATTTGGATTGTTAAAAAAGAAATGAAATGACTCAAGCCCAGTTGAAAAACAGGTTAGACTTCAGAACTGTCTTCTTGTTTATGCGTATTGGGTGACTATTGCTGATTTTATTTTATAGAATTTAGTTCATGGAGGCTAATGTCTTTTTTTGCCAGAGCAAAATGTGTGGCTTTCCCAAAGTTGCTGCAAACAATACAATGAAAAACACTTGCGAGGAGACATCACATTCACTCACTCACACACACACGAACATAAAATAAGCCTCTTGATTCAATTTGAAAACACATGTTTTTTTGTGTGACTTTGTGCCCACTAAAGGCCAGTTGGCTGATTGTTGCTCAAGCACTTCCATCCAACCATTCATCCATCTATCATCCACCAGGATGGAATTTAGGGCATCACTGCAGTTTAATGAACAGTATGAACAGTTGCATGGATCATATTTCAGATATTGCATTTCAGATTCCTCTGGTTCACAGTGAGCAGGTTCTGCTGCTGTTCAGGTTCTACACCAGTGTCAGAGAGGTCTGGATAGGTCAGGTCCAAAGATCTGGTCATATTCACTGAGGATGAGTTCTACTGCCTGGTTCTGATAAACCATGTTAATGGCCATGTTTGGACAGTCGCTCTGCGGACGCATCAGAGTTGGCCCAAAGACAATCCCGATGTTCTGCGTCGTCATGCGATTAGAATCCGAGTGCTCCATCACCCTGCAATGCAGATACAGATGCATAAGTGCGCCTGTGGGTGAGAGTGCAACAAGGACATAGGGCAAAGGAACGGGTTAAACCTCCAGTATTTTTTTTTTCTAAAAATGCCATTCCCACTTAACCGCAGGTCCAGCCAGCAATTGCTCAAAACTTCCACATTAAAATGAAAAAGGGAGAAAGGGAAGAAAGGAAGGAAAGGTTTCAGAAGTGATTGCGCTGGCATTGGTGTTTCTCTATCAGATCTGACACGATGAAGAGGAATAAGGGAAAGGAATAAATGCACAAGAATGACAAGTATAATATATAATGTAGCAAAGGAAGGGAAAAAGAGGAACAATAGACGTGTTATAACTCAGGTGAGGTTATATTCTGTATAATTTCTGAGAATAGTGTTTAATCCAAGTTCTTTATATTCTGTCTACTTAAATTTTTTTTTTTAACCAAATAAAAAGGTAAAATGATTATCAGCACTAAACAAAGTGAAGACCATAAATATAAGACTTTTAAACAATGTAAGCACCCCACCCCCTCTTGTGGCTAAAAATAATATTACTAGGAAACAAATAATAAAACCCCCAAACAATCTAATCTTATTTAATAAAATGTTATATATAATATGATAATAAACCCACCACACGTTATATATAATATAATAAAACCCCAAAGCAATCTAATCTTATTTAATAAAATGTTATATATAATATGATAATAAACCCACCACACATTATATATAATATAATAAAACCCCAAAGCAATCTAATCTTATCTATAATATAATATAATATAATGTAATATAATATAATATAATATAATATAATATAATATAATATAATATAATATAATA
>JAOVVF010000017.1:10117480-10129515 GCA_028565595.1 Duopalatinus emarginatus | reverse complement strand
ACAAGTACTTTTAGCATAACATGTGTTTGCCATTTTAATTGTAACATTTCACTTTAAAGCCTTATTCATTTACATAGCCATTAACTATATGAAATTCTGAGATTAATCGCGATTAAAATTTTTAATCATTTGACATCACAAGTTAACTACAGCTGTTTTACTCATCTTCAGTCAATGTCCATGATTCAACAAAATCAGACTTTGTGTTGTAACTGTAACGAATTTTCTGGTTATGCATTTGTACTTTTTTATATAGCAAGGGATTAGCTATAATCACACTATCTGTGTCACCCAAATGAGCATGGGTTTCCTTTTGAGTCTGGTTCCTCTTAAGGTTTCTTCCTCTCATCATCTCAGGAAGTTTTCCCCTGCCATCTTGCACATCAGGGATTATTTATATAAATGTATAATCCAATCCTATATTTCTGAAAAGCCACTTTGAGTCATTGTCCATTGCTAAAAGTGCTTTACAAATAAAATTGAACTGAATAGTGAATACACAAATACTACACCATTGAGAGACACAAAAAAACATATGCCCTTCATCTCCATTCCAAGACACTTGTGAACAATGTGAACATTCACACTAACATGCGCACTAGTACACAGTCACTGTACCTGAGCACTGTATCTGAGAGCATGGGTTGTGTGAGCGGCGAGAGGTCAGCAAGGAGTGTTGAGATGAGGCTTCTATCTGGCCGCTGGTCTGTGGTGAAGGATGTGAGCTGACTGGCACCTCGATGACATAAGTGGCAGGCACGTACAGTGGCTTGGCTTTCTTGCCAACTCCGAGCCTCCGAACCTGCCACCAGTCCGCGTTCGTCTTTTTCAGCAAAAGAAAGCGCTCACCGTCATGTATAGAGATATTCCGTCCATCTGCCCCGCGGTATGAATAATCATACTGGGATTCCAGAACCACAAGGCCAGGTGTCAATGACCCCCTGCCCACTGGAAAACTGTGGGTGGGGCTACTCGTGCTCCGGTACCAGCTGCCTGACAACATGACTCTCAGTGGCACCAGGTGGAAAGGCTGATGCCACAGTAGCAGCTAGCACTGTTGGACAGTAAAAGAAGACAGTGAGATGCCCATGGTGCCATTCTCTGAAACAAATGGTGGGGGAAAAAAAGATTAGCATATCCCAGGAAGGTCACACACATACAACATATCTAATAAACACTGTAAGTAGAAAAGTATTTACACATGCCAATGATGCTATACTGTTATGTTCAGCACAATTTAGGTCAACATTCACAATATACTCTCTACAACAAAGGATATACTATACATAAAAATCCATGGTCTATAACTGGGTTTTTGTTTAGCAGTATTCTTAGATTCTGCCATATATGTACTAGAATAAGATTATAGAAATAGAATAATTTTCTGAATAAAGGCAAATACCAAGTCAATTTGTTGTGGTTATATATAGGGCTATTAAGACCACAGATGAGTATGTTTTGTGATGATCGTGTAGTAGCAGATAAAAATGTGTGAAAATATATGACAGGTGATGATGGCCAATTTCCAGTTACAGATAATCAGTATAGTACTTTGCAACTGTACTGAATAAGCAGTTCGTGACAAATACTTATTTGCATGTGACAGCATGCCATAGTAATTGTTATAGCGCCATTCTCATTGACAGCCTCTTAAAACCAGCCTTGAACATGGTTTTTAAGGTGTGTTGTAATCAATAAAAGGATTCATGAGCTGTAGGGGTGAAATCACCCAAGCTCTGACAAGCCTGGATTGATTGGCGGCTATATTTTTATTGTTGACAATTTATAATCAGTTTCACCCTTTTCTGAATATTTTTAAACCATTTTTGGAATGATATCACTACAAGCCTTGGACTAGTTGACAGCTACAAACTGGGTGGACTCAAAGTTCTTTAAATGCTTTAAAAGTAACCTGTAGAAAAATTTATTTTAAGATGCTAAAATTTGACGGTGACCATGCTTATCTGACGTTATCAGAATTTTTCATCATAACAACATACCCCCTCGGAACCTTATCTTTTACATTTTATAACAATCCATGACATGGTTTAATAAATCAAGCTTTAGCCAGCTACAATTTACCAGTATGTAAAGTTTAATGGCACATAATACCAGGAAATCAGGTAAGAAAATGATTTGTTTACACACTTTAATTCAGTTTTAGAAGTCATGAGCCAAAATGTAACAGACTGTGCTACATAACTACCATCAGTCTGATCAGACTTATCTCTATAACCTCTGGGCATAAATAGTTAGCTTTTTTGCCGGTACAGCATGTGATTTGGTCTGCACAAATCATTTAAAAGAAAAAGATTTATATTTATAAAATCAGCTTCTTAAATCTTGTTGCACACCTCTTATCCCACAAACTAATCAGATTAATGTATTACACAAGAAGCAGGTGAAGCCCAGTGCAGTGGGCAGCCCCTTACCCACTGCACCTGGGGAGCAGTTGAAGGTTAGGTACCTTGCTTAAGGGCACTTCAGTCAGGTCTTGGCTGTCACTCACAGCATTTATCTACAAGCCACATCGCTATCTCTTAACGCATTACAAGGTCATTTTAAAAATCCACTAGAAAACTTTGTCCGCTGTAATCGGAGTGAGTGAGTGTGTGTCTGTGAGTGTGTGTGTGTGTGTTCATGGGTTCATCTCTGGTTTGAAGATGTGATTGTGCAGGTGCATCACAGACAAATCTGTATCTCTGTCTGATTACAAACTTGATTAGGGTTATGTCTGTTTTTGATGATAGCATTTTATTTTCCCAACCACTGCATTACACTCCCTCTGCTGTGGCCTTATATAGTAAAAAACACAAGCAAAAAGATCACACCATAGCAGAGAAAGGGAAAGGTTCCTTTCCCTTTTTTTTTTCCAAGAACTATGGAATTTTCTGATTCCTCCTATGCCTGAATATACTTGCATTGATCTGTTTTTTGCATCCAAGGACCAGATTCTAAAGACATATAGATAGTATATCTGGTTTTATAATAGGCATTATAATAGCCATAGCATGATAGGAGGAGTAGGAGTCAAGTTATGATTAGAACATAAAATGGTTCAAATAAAATCGATTTATTAAATCAATCCATAACCTACAACTAACATTAACAATCATATTTAAATACAGGATACACAACTTTTACGGATCTTATCTATCGCTGTGCTCTGAGAGAGAAAAGACATTAAAATTATTGACTGATGATTAAAGTTTCTCCTGAATTTCCCTCCTCTAATAAATACTGTAAATAAAATAAGCAGCAAGCAGGTTAATGCTAGATCAGCTTGCTATACTAGAGGTAAACAAGGTCACAGCCTGGCTTCCTGCATGTGTAATGGTGTGTGTGCGTGCATGCATGTGTGTATGCGTGTGTGTGTATGTAGGGAAGAAGAATAAAGGTGCTTTAATCCTCAGTGCAGAATAGTGTGCTTGAGTGGTGTGGTTTATGGTAAAAAAACCAACCACATTCTCAGCATATGGAGCACATGCGCACTCCTCATTACAATCTGCGACACACATACCGGGTACACACACACACACACACACACACACACACACAAAACACTTTTCGCAGCTGTGAGGTGGCAATTTAATTTTGATTAAAATCTACACAATAACCAACAAGGCAAGTACAAACTGCTTCAGTTAAACAAGTCTGTTATGTTGATGAATATGCTTCTGCTTCTACAGGAAGTGAAAAGTAAGTCTGAAGTGAGCACAAGTGGAGAAAACAGGAAACCACATGCAAGATCACCAAAGTCCAACTCAGAATGGCAGATCTTTCCCTAAACGTTATTAAACGTATTTAGTTCACTGCCATTTAATCAAGCGTTTGTAGGCGTGATGCCTCTTGTTTAGTCTCAGCCCTATCTTCACATATATGCAAACCAATCACACACACACACACACCAGCAGGTATTTGCCTTCATTTAGTAGCCATGAGAAGTCAGGGAGGTACTGCGTGCCAAGCATGTGCGAAGGACAAAAAAAGGGAGGGTTGCCATATCCTATATCAAAATTTAAACCATCAAATTAACTTCAGAATATGGGAATAAGTGCAGAAAAACACAAAATAGATTTTCAGGGTTTTTCAGGTTTTTTTTTTTTAGGTTATTCCTAAAATTATTTTTAAATGTCTATTATATTAGAAAGGTTTATTATATTAGCTAACTCTGGCATAAACAAAAAGCTTTAGTCAGTATTTAAAAGAAAATTATGCACGTGTGTCTAAGCATGGTAAATGATGCTTTGGTAGTTTCATAGACACTTTAGACACTTACTCATTAAACAAAAAACAGCAGTCTGTTCTTAAATGAGAACCTGTCTTTTCCTTTTCTGCAAATAAAATAAAATAAAATAACACATCACACAGCACACATCAAGCAATTTATTATAGTGGTATCAACGTCCATCATGAAGAAGATGAACAAGTACACAATGCAAGTAACATTTGGATGTGTTATATATGCCTTTAGAAGTAATATAATCAACTAAGTCATGACTAGCGTTACATCAAGTGTCCTGTTCTTGCTTTGGGAATACTGACACAAGCTGTTTGTTGTTAAGCAGACAGATGGACACGAGTACAGGGATTTAATTAAAATCAGTAAAGCAGAGAAACAAAGAGGCTATGCAGTGCTCATAAACATGAGGTAGACGATGTGGGCAAACAGGGATAAACTAGACAAGTCGAAGCTGGCTGTGGACAAACACTAATTAAACCAGGACCAGAACAAAGGGTTGTAGAGCTTGTGTATGACAGAGTATTGCTCTTATAAATCCTCAGAAACACAAAGTAATTGCTCATGGTACCCGACCCGATACTACAGATGCAGCAGATAGAGATTAGGTTTAAATAATGCTAGAGGCCAGGTATATTGAAATAGGTTACATTAATAATGTCTCTGTACTTACACATTATGAACTTCTTATGAAGATAGGAGCCACAAATGCAAAACAGCTTATAACAAGTTACTAATCCTGGGTGAACAGCCCTGGATCAGCCTTGTAAGACAGAGATCTCTTATTTACCTCGGATGCTGAGACTAGTTTAATCAGGGATGCTGACACTTTACACACAGCTATGCACAATTTCTCTCTGCTAGAAAGTCCATCTGATTTAGCTATCGATTCGTTTTCCCTAGGCACACCCACATGTTGTCATGGGGCTGACATTTATTATACTAATAAGTCAGTCCAGGTTGATGCACATTTAAAAACGTGCTGTAGACACTTGATTTAGGTAACCATGGAGAAAACATACACACGCTCTCTACTACACACCACTCAGCCGACATTTCAGCGTCTCGCTGGTAAATCAGCGATGTGGACTGATTGAATCACCGGTGAAATTAGTTATTGAAAAGTGAATCAACACTGATATTGTGACTCATGGTCATAGTATAATAAGATGCTAATATAATAATAATTATCATTTTAAAAGGTAGAATGCTGTTGGAAACATTTTCAACATACTGATCTCATTTTTTCAACCACATTTCAATGCTGAAATGTCTAGGCCCATCACGTCAGAAAGAAGGCACACACAGCGTTCACCTGTCAGAGACGGTTGTAGATGTACCAGGGGTCTCATGGAATGGCAGCTAAACAAACCCCATACTATTATGGAGCCACCACCACCTATGTATTTTGCATAGGCTTATCTGTACCAGTATTTTTGCCACTTCAGTATGCATAAAATGGAAAGATCCCCTGAACAAAATGCAGCAGACAGTGTTCTAGCCAGCGAGTCTGCAACAAGGCCAATCAATTTACCCCAAAGTTCAATAGATGAGAATGAATTACTGTACACTGACCTAAAGCCACCCTTCGGTTCAATTAGCCAACCCTATATAATCAAATCTCCCATGACTGACTGCTCAGGAAAAACTCTCATCAAATTTCATCAAGCACACAGATCGATGGCCAAATAAAAGATCAACTGTATTTACTACTGTATCTACTGTATCTACTGTACTGTCTAACGGATACACCATATTAATACTGTCTTTCATTTTTCTGCTATCCTAACTTGGTCATGCTGCTCTTGGCATACAATACCACAGGAGACAGTTTCATGGACAAATCCAAATGAAGCATATCATTTTGATACAAACAAGACTCATGATGCTCATGATAAGGTTTGTTAATCCAGACATGCTATTGCACTATATCGATTACTGATCTGTATAATATTAAAATATAGCTATAGTGTAAGAGCATATAGTTATATTTTGACTAACACTACTATATAAATAACACATAACGTATGCTTTATTCCTCTTATACAATAGTAATTTGTGTCATATTATTTATTCATATGTTGTTCCATTTTGTGTTGTTGAACATCTACAAAAACACATCATTCCTCTAGATTACTTATATTATATCAGCTATAATTTACTTTCTTAACATATAACTAACAGAAGCAATAAACAAAAGAAAAATGGACCAAATATGAACAAAATGAACACAAGGCACGACTGAAGTGCCCTTGAGAAAAGCACCTAACCCCCCAACTGCTCCCTGGGTGCCATGGATAGGGTAGCTCTGTCTTCTCTGTGTGTGCAAGCACAGTGGTCAATCATTTCCAATTTCAAAATACATCTGTGATTTACAGTCAGATTACAGCCAACATTATTGTCTGAGCTGCTGATATTAATAAATGTCATCTTATCAAACAGAATTGACTAAGCAGTACACTGTGGTATTAAGTCAAATATATGTATACTGTGGGCAATGATAGAGACCTTGTGTCTGAAACTCTAGGAATTTCATCAGCTTTTATTGCAGAAGGAAATAGTACAACTTGAATATGGTTAGAAATTCAGAATACGCATAG
Organism: Duopalatinus emarginatus; assembly: GCA_028565595.1. Classification (NCBI taxonomy): domain Eukaryota; kingdom Metazoa; phylum Chordata; class Actinopteri; order Siluriformes; family Pimelodidae; genus Duopalatinus; species Duopalatinus emarginatus. Next base: position 10,122,675 of record JAOVVF010000017.1, on the reverse strand, counting down.
CAAAACTATTTTTAATATAGTAATTTACTGTGTAAGTAATATACTGTGGATTTCAGTAAATTACAACAAATAAACTTAGTAGCAAGGTCAATGTTGTTCGCTATTAGAAACCAGTATCTTGTAGCTCATGAATATCACAGCTTGTCAAAAAAATGAATGTTTTTTTACTGTGAAACAAATTATTGGATTTTTAACATAACGTTTTAACAATCTATTACATTTTTTAAGACTCTTTCTAAAAAACTAGACTAACTAGGCCAATGCAAACAAGCAACCTTACAACCTTGAAATTACAGTAAACAGTCTGGGTCTTGCACGATTCACTAGACACTTGTCTGACTGGGGCAAACCTATGAAATACTCTGATATTCATGACATATCCTGCAAAAATTCTTCTTGACTACATGATGCCAGACTTCAACAACATGAACAGCTAATCAACTTCTCCTGCACTGTGCTTGAAAGTGTGGTGCCACTTGAAAAATGCAACAATCTTTGCATCACACGTGGCAATGTCATTCTTTCTCTGGCATACATGAACCAGCAATGCCCACAGAGATCCAAGAGGATCGAAGGAGCAGAATGGCGTTCTGCTGAACATGCTGACAAAGTCGGCATTCGCAAAGCAGCCGTGCGCTCTGGCCAGGTTTCATGAAGCACAAATGTCATTAGTCAAATATGACATGTGATAAATGATTCTGTAATGTTTATCTCCCATTAGCTCTACGCTTTGGTTTACAGTCCAGGACTGCACAGTCATTTATGACTGCAGGACTATATCATCATATACAAATCACTTGGTCATATTCTGCTTTGCATGCTTGTGTCGGAGACACACTATAGCAGCACTAACAGCTACAAAAACATGGCATTCTGTCCCGCTCCTCATATCATACTTTTCTCAGTCATGATCTGCATGGAGGATGAAGACGTGTGTCAGTGAGATATTTCCAGTACAGTCTTGAACACACAGGGGTCTGATCCACATCCATCCTCCACATCTTCTCCTCTCACCTCACTGATCCACATAAAGAGAGAGAGAGAGAGAGATCCCTTTTGACATGTAAATAGAAAGCGTTTTAACACATATATTGACAAACTGTCAAGCACAGACAATAGGTTGCCTAGGAGACAGACATGAGATAAATAAAGACTGGGTAAATATGGAGTTACCTGGACATATAGAGGTCTATAACACTAAGAAACGCCTACACAAAGACCCTGGGGCTGTAAGCGTGTGATTTCTCAACGTCACTTATAGAAGAGCGAGGATGCTTTAAATAGCAGTGCGAGGCAGTTTTGCATAATGCAAAATATGAAATCAACACCGAGAGTGTAATAACTTTAACATGGAATTTAATAGGAACACCTGAACTCTCTGTGCTTATTTATGCAGTTATTCAATAAGCCAATCATTTGGATCACACAGATACAAGTTGAGAGCTTTGGACAGGCCTGATGTTCACGTCAATAGCAGAATGTGGGCAAATGTGATTTTGACAGTGGCATGATTGCTGGGGCAGGCGGATGGTCTGAGTATAAGATAGAGGATGCTTTTATTCCCACACAACAGTGTTGGTAGTTATGAGGGTGGGTATAGCTCAACAAATCTAACTACATAAATTGTTCATATTAAGGTGACCAGTGGGTGTAAAGTCAAATAATAAATTAATTTGAAATAAACAATAAAAATATAAATTACAATTTGACTTAATTAACATAGACTAAATGATGTGTAAAAGGGAATGTCTGTACCATAATGCTGCAGCATCTGCAATTACGTGGTGTATGACATTTGTGTGTGTCTGGCTGCATACATTACAACCCCATAAAGGCTTTGTTCCGAACATCTTGCTTTTCCACAAACCGTTACAAGCAGTGCGCAATACACAAAAGAGTGTGACGGCAAGCTCAGTCAAAACTGAAACCATAAAAAAGAAGAACACCACTCAGTGGCCAATAAAGTGCATGCTGTTTTCTTCCCAGGAGACACCAATGAACCAAAACTGTCATGACAGCCACTACAGACCCCCTTGTATTACAGCTATATACCTCTGGGATTAACTATCTTTGGTTGATCTAAACGTATTGAGCTCATGTTATAACTTACAGGAAATACAGTGTACAGTCCTGCTTTTTGGGAAAATGCTTTTATTTTATAAAATGTACTTCCGTTTTATTCGTATAGCATCTTTAACAATAACAAATGTTGTCATGGAGTGTCTTTACAGAAAGCTGGAAGTCACTGGCAAAAATACTCCCTTATCTTGAAAAGAACCAAATTTCAAAGGGGTCCTAGGGACAGTAAGGCTTGCCAATATATTATTATAATATCAAAATCAGGACAGATGGCTGGGTGAAAGCATTTTCAAAACAGGAGGTCTTGTTCCTGGTATACAGAGGATTAATACCTAGCAAAAGTGGACCAAAGAACCAGATAACCGGTGACAGGGTCATAAGCACCTAAGGATTATTGGTGTGTGTGAAAGTCGAAGACTAGTCTGTCTGTATGTGTGTCAACAGGTCAGAGCTGTTTTTATGTTATGGCTGATGAGTGTATTTTTTATGCTTTTAATAATTGCAAGTTATGCCATGAATGCCACTGATTTATGTATTTTTTTTAAAAACTTAATCTTTATCTTTGTAAGAATTACAGAAAAGTATAGAAAACTCAGTTTAATCGTTTTTGCTTATTATACATTTGCCGACAGATTGTTAGCTAAATATATATCATGAAACACCATGTAAACATGCTATTATATGACACTAAATGCATTGTTCAAACTTGATCTGATTCATCTTTGTACTGAATAATACTGTCACAGTGCACAATAAACTAGGCTACTGTTCATAAAATGCATAAGGTGTGTAGTTTGCATCCAGAGAAACAGGACATTTTGGACAAAAGTCCTTTGTTAGGTGTACAAGAGAAATGTTTCTTACATGTGATTTATATCCTCCAGCTACAAAAGCACTTTGCTTGCAGAGATGATGAAAGGTTTTTGCAGAAAAAAAGCCCTGTTTCTCTGGAAACAGTGTGTAGTAGACTTTTTGCATCATCTACAAATATTACTCATGTACACTACAGTCTTTAAGATATTTTTACATCTCTTTTACTGGAACGGTAAGGTTAACTTAAGGTCTGGCCTGCAAGATTTTAATAGACATAACAAAAAATGTGCAATATCAGAGCTGAGAAAACCCAGTCATTACCAGTACTGTGACTAAATTGTTGTGACAGAGCCTCTACACCTCATCAACTGTTTATCGAGAAACACCAGAAGCATCACATTTCAGGTTTAATGATAAAACCAACAGGTTCTTTCCATCACTTCTAAGAGCACTGGGGTCTGTGGTGATTAAAAGCTACTTGTTAATGTGAAAGACCGGCAACCACATCCTTTTTCCACATCATTACGTCAGAAACGTCAGAAAACTACTGAATAGTGTGCGAAAACTTGAATGTGGCATTTGGCCTAGTCTGCTGTTCAGTGCCAGAGTATACATTAATGCTGACGTTCAGGGACCTTACAGAAAGTACTGTATTTTCAAACAGCAGCGGTTTTACAACATCCTGCTTTCTGCTTTGTCTACTGATTTCATGTGCAGTCGAGACTTACGAAAGCACTGCTTTGTTAGTTACCACTTTCTAGCAACTGCATGGGAAATAAATCCTCATATTTAGGTAATCTTTACAAAGCAGTGCTGGTTCAGGACATTCATGGTGAGCTTGAATTTGTATTACTGTGGTCTCAGCAGAAAATACCTCCAGGATAAAACTACACACTCTCAGGGGATAACAGCAGGTACTACATTATACTATAGGTTGTGCCATGGGTGGTACTCTCAAGCTATATTAACTGGTATATTTTCTTTTGTCTAAAAGCTAATTATGTACCATGAATCATTTTGAAGGTCCACTATACCACGTTTCCAGGTGATATATATTACACAGGTACAACAGATTTACCCTTGAGGGCATTACCCCATTGACAAGAGGAGGTACAGTTTAGTACCATTTGTCTTTTTCAAGCATAAGCTATAAGCAGTTATACTTTCATATAGTCTTGTTATTAGTATGAGTATACTGATAATCAAGTACAAGATAAAGCATGCGTGCAAAGTGGAGTGCGCATGCGCAGAGGTTAAACAGGACCAAAAAAATTCAAAGATAAATTATATAAAAAATTGGTTGTAAGGGGGGGAAAGAAAAAAAATGATGTGAGCTTATTGTGATCCACAGGGAGGTAAATGACTAGAATAAAAATACTGCTACCTGTAGAGACTCTGGACGTTCTTTAATTTACACTATAAGTAATTAAAATAAATAATTTTATTTGCATATTGTATATGTTTAAGACATGTGAATGAATTAAAATGTTTCCCAAAATGCTCATTAAATAAATGTAATAAAATGATACTTGTTTTTATTAATATATAAGATAATTAAAATAATAAAATGCTCTGACTGGAGAATGTATATAAATAAATTAAAAATAAATTAAATATAAATAAACCATCACAAATCAACCTAATCGTTATATATATGTGTTAGCTAATTTATTTGTCTCACCTTTTGCACGTACATTCAGGATTTATAAATCCATACAGTCTAAAATCAGCCGAGCATCTTCTCCTCAACAGCTTATAAACTCCGCTCCAGTCTTTACTCTCTGCCCCGAGAACAGCGAGCTTCACTTGCCCCGGCGGTCACGTGACCAAACTCCGCTCCGCACTAAATGGCGTCCCAATTAAGCGCCTCCTCCCTTCACATGAACACTATATAGGGAGTGAGATAATGACTTCTAATATCTAGTAACGAAATTTTAACACACACTTATATGTTATTATTATCATTATTATTATTATTATTATTAATAATAATATTATTATTATCGTTACTTTGAATAAAAATAAACACGTACTTTTCAGTAGTCTAGATCATTTCTAAAGTTACAGACTGTCATTGGCACGTCAAAACACTGCGACCAATCAAATGGATGAGAACAGACATACGTCATAATGACCACGCCCTCTTTATATAAGACTAAACACCGGTGCCAAACGAGAGTAACAGTGTGTGTCACAGGTGTGGTGTGGTGTGGTGTGGTGTGGTGTGGTGTGGTGTGGTGTGGTGTGGTGTGGTGTGGTGTGTGTCTAACAAGAAATAAACTGTTTCCTTTAAATGAGAGAAG
>JAOVVF010000017.1:10086805-10097853 GCA_028565595.1 Duopalatinus emarginatus | reverse complement strand
GAACATGAGGTGAAATTGGGTGTGTAATAAAACAATAAGCCATGACAGGTCATGCATTACAGTGATTTATCACAAGTTTTTATGGATGACATGAAGCATCATTATTATATAAACGATATTTGCAGTAAATAATTCTTCAGCCATGGAGGTGCAGTCTGTTAACTGTAAGCTTTGTTTGCTAAGTGACATACTGGGCAGACATGAGGATGTCATTAGTGGATTATGGGTTGGTGTAGAATTTAGAACAATGGCTTAAAGTAAGATGTTTTTGTCTGGGCACATTAATCATTTTAATTGTTGTGATTTTATAATGGCTTCGAACACTGCCCAGTCTGTTAAATTTTACACCTGAGGCTGTCAGTTTTATAATAATACATTCTATAGATATGATGAGAATAAATCAGTAACATGGTTTTAGATGTAAACAGAAGTGTGTTAAAGTTGAGCTGAAATAATTTTAGGTTTAGGTGAAATAGGTTTGAGTTAGAAAATATTAATTTGTTTACTTTTTCCACACTTAGAATATTTGAACTATGAGGACACAAAATTCTCAAAGAGCCGTGGTGTGGGAGTGTTTGGAGACATGGCTAAAGACACAGGCATTCCCTCTGATGTTTGGCGTTTCTACCTTACTTATGTAAGACCTGAGGGCCAGGATTCCTGCTTCTCTTGGGCTGACCTGGCTCTGAAGAATAACTCTGAACTGCTCAATAACCTGGGCAATTTTATTAACAGGTATATAGACCACACATACTCCCACTTAATTCCCTGTAATTGACTGCTTCAATAAATGTACAGACAGTCCACACACTTCTCCACACTGATTTGCAAATGTCCACTCTTCTACACAGCTCAGAAAATATACAGGATTTTTATTGCCCTGTTCTGTTTTCTTGTCCTTTCTTTCTCTCTGTCTCTTAGGGCAGGCATGTTTGTGAGCAAGTTTTTTAATTGCCGTGTACCGGAGATTGTACTGCAAGATGAAGACAAGGGTCTCATTGCTCAGGTGGCCTGGGAACTGAAGCAGTACATCCAGTTTCTGGACAAAGTCAGGTCAGAAATCTATTTAGTTTATTATGTCTTCAGTTTATTTTCTTGTTTCTCTTATGGTTATTTATGTGAAAATATTTTACATGCATTTTATATAAAGTTTATTTTGTTTAATACCTTCATATAAGAATAACAATAAATCAGCTATAGTCAGAAATACAAATATTGTCCCAGCTACAGACCATCTGTAATTTCTACACAACATTGTGTACCAGTAACTATTTGATTACACAGTTACAAAAAAAAACAACAACACTATTTTCTCATTGCTGTGAACAGATTGTAGATGTTTTGTTCAACTATCACATTATTTTGCTAAATGTTAAAGGTAATCCAACTGTAGTTAATAAAAAAAACATAATTTGATCAGCTCAGCTTTAATTAATATATTTTGTATGAGATTAAATTGGGCACATGAGTTGTGTGTGACGGCCAACATTCAGTTCTAAAATGTATTTTTATTTTATAATTATTTGCTCCACGTAATGGATAAGGTTACTGTTTCCATGTGCATTAGAGAAAGGTTTTAGTGGTCACATTAAGTCTTTTACTAAAAGAAAATAACATAGTAATATGTTAGAAAATAGTAGAAAATATCTTTTTTCCCAATTTTAACATTTAAAAGTAATTGTATTTATTAAATACGTTTTATTTTGGTTTATGATTTTATGAATGATGCACTGTATGTGTAAAATAATAAAATTTAATTCTAATATCTTTTTTTGGTTTGAGTGTAATACAGATACAGATGCAACATCTATGGCTAGGTTTCAGTAATGTAGTTATGCTTTTATTCAGAAAGTATGTTTTTCTAAAATATTTCTGAGACTTGAGCATCTTGGGTTTTATTAGTACATTAACTACAAAAGGTTAAAAACTTTACAAACTAAAATATAGTTTATATATATATATATATATATATACACATATAAACTATGTGTGTGTGTGTGTATAGTGTCTGCTGTTTTATTATTTTGCATTGTATTATATTTATTTTGTCAGGATTCGTGATGCTCTTAAATGCATTCTCAACATCTCTCGTCACGGCAACCAGTACATTCAGAGTAGTGAACCCTGGAAGAAGATTAAAGGAGGAGATGAGGACAGGCAAGTAAATGTTAATAAGCATCAGTGTGACAGTGTCAGTGAAAATGCATGAGTTTTCCTCATGTACAATTAATACACACCTTTTTATATCAGAGGATGTTAACAAATTTAATCACCTCTTTAATTAATACAAATGTTCTTGGCACATTCTGTAAAGTAATTTGTTTTTGACAGCAAAATGTCTCAGAGGTCATAATTTTGTGTGTGTTCTGTAGGAAACGTGCAGGCACGGTAACTGGTGTGTCTGTGAATGTGGCCTGTCTTCTGTCGGCCATGCTGGAGCCGTACATGCCCACAGTCAGTAAGACCATCCGTAGCCAGCTGCAAGCACCAGATAATTGTGCTAGTGCCATGCTGGGTGCTGAGGGATATTTCCTCTGCAGCCTCCCCACCGGCCACCAAATCGGAACGGTAATTATTCTGTAATAAATGTGTAACTACAGCAGCTTTGTTGTAGCAAACTCAGTGATGAAATCCAGATTTTTTTGGTTTTTGACTGATTTTTTTTTATATATAATTATTATTAATTTTTTAAATTGCATTTTATTTTTTTCCATGTCAGGTCAGTCCTTTGTTCCAGAAGCTGGAGCCTGAGCAAATCGAGATATTGAGGAAGAAATTTGGAGGACAACAGGTTTGTAAATACTTGCTGATTTCAGATTTGGTTTCAGAAGCAAATCACTTTGATAAATGACTTTTCTTTTGAGGTCAGACATGATTAACCATCTGGTTTGATGAAGCATGACACAGTGACCGGTTCACAAGTTGGATGAGGTGTCTAGATATTACATCATTCCAGAGTGAAATAACAAGCTCCAATCACACCTGTTGCAACATTTTTCGAAAAACGAGATGGGGCGATATTTTAAGCTCCGTTCAGGAATCGCTGCACCATCAAGAAAACCTTCAACAAGATTACAATACAGCGCAAAGCATACCATTTCCTATTACTTTCTCTGTGTTGATCAATTCACGGCCAGACCTTCGAGCAGCCACGTTCCAGTCAGAGCTAATACAGTCTTTGTCCTGTCTCCCTTTTCTCACTTTAACCTTCTTTTCAGCTGGAGGAAGAGGCCCCTACGGGAAAGGTAGATCTGAGTCAAACCGTTGCATGCTTTTGTGCCCTTGCACCTCCACTGATGCTTAAAGTATGAAATTGATCTAGCACCCGCAGATCAAAGCCCCCTGCTGCCAATCACTGTGGTGTCTTGGTTAAGGTTTTTTTTGTTATTTTTTCCATTTTAGTTGTTTGCCTGTGGGCATGCTGGAGAAAAAAAGGTTAATAGAAAAGATGTTTTTAAACAAAATGCCATCAGTGCAGTGGCCTTGTTCCTTAGAATAAGAGGGTGGAATGATCTTTTCACTGCATCCGTGAGCAAAATGTCTGCATGTTTGTGTATTTTCCCTTTCTTAAATTTCCTTAATTTTTGAGTTTGTGAAATTATAACATGTACTCATATAATTAATATGTGATGAGTAAAATTCTGTTAATTAATAATAATTAATATAAATTTAAATTTAAAAATTTACTTTGACTACTGAGTTTTTTTTTTTTTTTTAATCTGACCTAAATAATAAGCACCTATTTATTATATTTATACTATATATAACTAAAATAATTCTACAATGAGCAATATAAACTATGGTCAAAATTGACGTTGTCAAGAATTGATGTGTTCGGATTAGTGATACGGACCAACCTGCCTTGAGTTCGTTATAAGCATTTATTAACATTGATTTAATTTCAATGGATTTTTTAAATCATATAATTTAAAACAAGTTTGATTATGCAAGCTTTGCTTGTGGAATATAAGCTCTGAAATATGTGGTGCGTCAATGTCAATGTGCGTAAATAAGGTTAGTGTGGGAAAATGATTCCTAAAAAATAATACCATGTACCATATGTTACAAGCAAATGTTTTTAAAAATTGTTGTTTTTTTTTAATACCTCAGTAAAAGCATGGCTAAGTTGTTTCTTTTCTTGGGCAGGGTTCCGGTGACAAGAAGAGCACAACCGTGACCAAGCCGCCCACTGCCGCAGAACCTGCTGCTAGTGTAAGTACGGCTGATCCTGAGAAAGCCAAATAGTTGGCTGCTGTTCATTATTGTCTTTTTGATGGGTGTTTCCACAATTATGTTTATTGCAAGTAACTAGCCTTTGCACAATTGCAAAGTTATTATGTAGTGTATAAGTAATAATATAACTGCATGGTCAGACACCATGGCACTGATTTTCTTAAAATCTATTATTTAGGCTTGTTTAACATTTATGGTATTATTAGTCTTAACACTTTTGATTAGTTGTTTTATATATTTTTTTATTGGTTTATTAGATTATATTTTTAATAGTTCATATGTTATTCTTCCCCTCAGAAAGGAAAAAAATGAAGAGGAAGAAATTAGAAAATCATTGGGGTGTACCAGAAGAAGGTACATAGAAAAAATTTCCTTGCACTAAAAGAATCCTTGTGAATGAAAATATAACGATAACCGACTTGACAAGGCTGGTGCTAAGGCAGCCCTGTGGAACATCAAAATACAAACACTGTCCAGCAATAATAAAAATTCTTTAATATAAGCAAGGCAATATGTGGCTGTTATTTCATCATTTAGTAGAACATTTTATAGATCCTGCTCTTTTTTAAAATCAGTTAAGTTAATCAGTTGTTACCCAATTATTTTTTTTATTATTTCTTTCTTTTTTTTCTTACTTTGTTCACATTCCTAGTATTTTTTATCAGATTCACTTATTCAATAAACACACTGTTCCAGTTATATTTTGTTCAAATTTATTAGTAAATGTATACAATACAGTAAATAAAGACAAAGAGTAAATCTATCACATCTGATTATACAAATACAGCTATTTAGCATGCATATTTTACTTATTACACAATACTACAGTATGAGTAATGGATATATATAATGAACGATTACATGGGTGAATACAATAGAAAAATAAGCATGGATTAGTTTGAACTGCATAATCTAAATGGCTAATTATCTAAATAAAAAAAATTACAGAAGTGATACATAATGACTACTAAACCCACCACATTCCCCCATCCATCCACGCTTAAAGGCCATGGCTTGAGCTGAGCTTCAGAAATAAATTTGCAAACAGTCTTTTTTTTTTTTTTTTTTTTTTTTTTAAGAAAAAAAAAAAGAAAACGGTCCTGAGCTATTTCTGTGAACTAGGTCTACCTTAACTTTTAATTTTAAAAGTTACCTTAACTTTTGTTCAAGCCCTTTTAATTATTCATGATAAGACATGATAATATTTGATCTACCTGTATAACTGGGTTACAATAAAATGCACAGAGAATCCTTGCATAAAACCATTTTACACATCTTGCAAATCTGTTTAAGGGTAAACCGACAAATACGTGCTTAATTCCCAGAGGTTGGTCAAAAGTATTTGCCAGTTAAACCCACCCCGGGAGTCTGTTACCACTGCAAGGTTTCTACATTCTACATATTACATTTGACTACAAAAGCAACACATGATGGATACTGCATTTAGGAAAATACAATAAACCTACAGTCTGCTTCTTAGTGTGTAGAAAACCATGTATTAAATTAATAAGGTGCCTGATTACTAAGGCTGCTTTGTACAGTATTAACTCTAAACCTGGGGTTCTTTTCTATTTCTGTAGCCAAGTCAGACTTCATCACACTTTCTTTCACTCTATCCTTCATTCTGGGAAAAGACCCTTAAAGAATCGCTCTCTTCCCCAGTTTCGACATGCCTTTTCCTCTTGTCTTCATATGTGCATTTCATGGTTACCATTTAATTCTACTTGTTCCTTCTTTCTGTCTTTCCAACCTTTCTCTCTGTCTACTCCAATTCGTTCCCGCAACCCCTCACTTCCTGGTGTTGACGAGCCTCTCGATGAGCGCACGGCGTGTCCGCTGAACCTCCTCTCCAAGTCGCTCAATCTCAGCTTTAAGCCTTTCATTCTGGTCGGTCAGCTCCTGCACCTTCCTCTCATTCTCCTGCTCCCGCTCCTTTCTGCTCTTCTTCCCTGAGAAAGGTGAGGTAAGTGCACTCCCTTTCTTCCTCTTGCCCAGGCGTGAGGAGGCAGGGGCTGGTGGGGGAGACAGAGGAGGGGAGGAGGAAGGTGAGCAGTTAAGGGAAGGCGACTGCGAGGACGAGGATGATGAGGAGCAGGATGGGGACGAGTTTGGGACAGTGGACAGCTCTTCCTCACTGACTGATGGGGAGGCAGGCGGAGGGTTCGGGGGGTGGTGGTGGTGGTAGCCGTTGGTGACCATGACTGCCCCCGTTTCCACCAGGCCAACTCCTCCTTCACTCAGCAACTCAAAGAACTCTGGGGGCAGAAGGTCTCCTGCACCAGAGCTCGCCATCTCTCGGGCACCACGCTGCTGCTCCTCCTGTGCCGGTGGCTGGCTGAGGAGCAGCGGAGGTGGTGAAGGCTCCTCCATCACACGCTGCACCCCCTCCCCCCACACCTGCCCCTCCGTCAACCAGGTGAGCGAGCAGCTCTCCAAGACATCCAGAAACTCCGGCTCTTTCTGCATGTGGGAGATAAGGAAAAAACAAAGTGATGAAAAAAAAAATAGCTAAATGAGAGAAAATTAATTAACAAATCAAGACTTCAATCACTTAAGAAAATCAATTAGTCAAAAACATCAAATGCCTTTACAGAGCACAGAAAGGAGGAGGGAGGGCGTAACATTGGAGGTACGAGAGCAGAGACGGCAGCCGTTGCTTTCGGCGTGACTGACCTCGGCGCAGGGCGGGGGGCGTGTGTGCTTGGCCCCACCTGCATCGGATCCCAATATATCTTGCAAGTCTTCATACCACGCCTCCAACTCTGCACCACACAGCGGCGCCACACCGGGGGGGTACATCCACTCCGCAGTCATCTCAACCAATCAGCTGCTACGCACAGACACGACGACTCAACACGCTCCTACACCCAGCACACCAGACCTGGCCCAGAGAATAATTAAGTGTTTTTAAAGTCTCGTACCTACACCAAGAATAGCACACATACTATTGGGCAGCAACTGCTACAGAGATTGGTGAAAGAAAGTCCAAACTAAAGACAGGTGAATATACTCTGTTGTCTAAGGACACTTAGTGGCCAGTTGGAGTTACTACAGAGAGCACAAGTCCACCACAACAGTCAACTTCAGAGCACTGGGGACTACCAAAGTGCATGCACATGCCAGGAACTACAAGTGATTCTTACTGAAATGATCTAAAATCAACTAATACAGCAGTACACAAGGAAACTATCAGACAAGTGCTTACCTTAAAAGCGTTAAATCTTAATCAAGTGTGGTTGTGGGTTGTCGGTGATATGGTGTCCGAGTTATTCTGGGAAAATGAAGGTTAAACAGGTTATTATGGCACACAGTGTATACAGGGACTGTAAAAATAATGAAAAATGGATTAAAAATTATTACAATTATTTAATTATTCATAATTCCTTTCATAACCCTTTTTGTATTAATTACTCAGTAATAGAAAATAAAAGTTCAGGCCAAAGTGATTTTTAAAGTAACTGAAATGACTGAAGAGATAAATGTTGGGTAAAGATATCAGAGATGATGTAGAAATCCTGCAGTGAATAAAAGTAGTTTTTGTAAGTAATTCTCAGTAAAATGTGATAATTCAGGTCACTGGTTCTTTATGTAAACACAGGCGCTCTGTGGCCGCTGGCGCCCCCTGGTAAAGTCCGAGGTCAGGGACGAAAGCTCAAGGCTTCACAGCCCGGACCGGTACTCCATGTTCAAGTATCAGACCAGCACAGCTTCAGCAGTGCTAAACGACTGGTGTTGTATTGTTTTGACTGGTTTAATAATATTTAGTATTGCCCGAGGTATAGTCGAGCTCACATTCCTCTTCCTCTTCCTCTGTGTCCATCCTCTTCCCGGAGTATTAAACCCTGAGAGCCGCTCATCTAACCACCAAGTCCGTCAAGTCCAACTTTTCTTTTTATTTATCCGGCTTCAGTCACGAGGAGATAGTATAATATATTATTTAAAAAACACAAAAATAAAGCCAACACATCTAAATGAGTTATTTCACCTGATTAGAGTTTTCCGGCTCATTATTGTTTAATTTAGAGTTGGATAAAAAGCTTCCTGTAAATAGTCACTAGTCACTTTGGGATAGAAAAGAAAGGAAAAAAAGGGAGACAGAAATAAGTAAATAAACAGTAAGAGTTATAAATGACACAATGTTTTATAAATGTTATAATAATGAGTCTGTTAATAAACGGAAAGGCAGAGTTACGTCATGGAGTCAAAGTACAGGATTGAGAAACAAAAGACTAAAACAATAAGAGATTTAAATAAAAAGAATAATAATAAAAAGATATTTAAAACCTAACTAAAATGAAAGAGAATCAGGATTAGAATATAAAAGTTAAAATGTTGGTTATGAAATAAAAAAAAAAAACATGACTTTAATGGTTTTAATGTAGTAATGTGATGTACAACGTGTAAAAGTGAATAAAAATAAAAAATAAGACAATGACATGATCTTGACTTTAATCGTTCAGTGACGTCAGATAAAATCCCGAAAACAAACCCTGACCTTTAAACCAAACACAAACAAGTCAGAGGATAAAAAAAGGAAAAGAAGTTTTTATTTAATAAATCCTTTTGTTCGTTCAGTGATGAAGAAATAAGAGCTGGTTAATAAAAAGCCTCGACAAATAAGAAGTGAGAACAACTGGTGTCCAGAAACAGCTGCGGGATCGCTGCCAAACCCCCGAGTACTGAGTACTGAGTACTGAACACTCCGCTTTTATAACAGCAAAAACTCAAGTTGACACCGGGAGCGGCGGCGCCTCGAAACTTGCACCAACTCACACACACCTGCTGAAAGAAAACAAACACAAAACACTAACTTACCCTTTTTCTTTTATTATGCCGTTTTCTCGACTGTCTTGGACTCGGGTTGTGTATATATTTTTGTTGAGATTGGTGATAGCTCATGTTAACCATTGTTCAGTTGAAGTCACCGAGTATGAATTTCGGAAACTCCCGGGGCTGTTTATATAGGAGGATGAACTGCAACCAAACTCCAGAGGAAGCGCTTCAGCTTCAACCTAACCCACCAGCCGTGTATCTGAGCAAGGACAGTCGTGCGAACCACCCAATCCTGGACGAAGGATAAAACTCTTTTGCTTAGAGACATCCAATCAGAGCGAGCTCTGCGTGTGGAAGGCGGGGCTGAAAATGCTAGTTGTCTCCCTGCGAGCGAGTTTGTGTGAGCGGAAAAGATGTGATGCAGTCATAAGGCAGCCAGGACGAATTTGGGGCGTAAGGGAGTCACATGAAAGGAATGATGCAATCGTTGGCAACCGGTTTCTAGTCGGAGATAAGACTAGCAGAGCCCGAGCATGTTTTATTAAACAGCCTTGTATTAAAAGAAAACCCAGACAAAATACCTTATAAGGACGTGAGAAAATTGATCGATTTTGCTTGCGTTCGCAAAACACTCATAACGCTATATAATATATATCCGGAGATGTGTTTAAACGCTTTTATTGCGGCGTTGTTTTGTCCCCGGTCCCTATTAGTACAGATAACGGCCAACTCCGAGTGAACTGTAGGAATTTAATCATTTACAATATAAAAAAAACGTCCAATATTAGCTAGTGCTTAGAGTAAGCATAGTACACAATAATAAAAAATAAACACCCCTCCTCTTGGGCTTGTCTACAGATTGGCTGGTATCACCTACTGTATGCTTTTAAAGGGATACATCGATCACTGTTTTTTATTTATTTATGAATAAGTGTGATATATAGTATAGTAAAGTATAGTATAGTAAAGTATAGTATAATAGTTTGTCACATTTATAATGGCTACATGTCTGATGCATGTTGTTATTGTCAAGGTCCACAGCATGGCCAGGTGGCGTGAGAATAAATCATAAAACTATTACATGTATAATGTTTATATTATTATAAGATAATTATAATGATTACAGTATGATTATTATTATTTCAGGATATGATCGCCATATCTTCACTGTCCAAACTTTACTCATGACCAGTATCCTTGGATAACCGTGTGGAGCAGTGAGGAGTACAGGTGTAACTTAGTTGGTGTTGCTGTGCTGCCGTATGGGTGTGGACACGAGACTGACCCGTAACTTGTGGCCATACTGATGTCACCCGGGGCTCATCTCGTTAGTATTCAGAAAGTCTCCTGAGCACAAGAGTTGAGCGCTTTTTAACATGCACGGTGCAGAAGCGTGCAGCGTATTGCCTAGCAACAGCGCAAGTGGGCCGCGCGCACGCTTAGCGAATAGAAAGCTCAACTTCTGTTTCCAGGAGGCGCGCGCCGCTCGTGAGCAGCGCGCCGCGAACACGTCACTGGCGCGCGGCTGTTGCTGTGTAGTCTCGCGCTCTCTGCCCGCCGCTAATGGCTGTCACCTGCACGCGCGCGATTCTATTGGCAGCTCGAGCTTTTATTCCCAAAAGTTGTGTTTACTTTGACAGAACCGTAAGAGCGTGGCCGAGCTGCTCTGTCCACCTGTCTCCACCGCGTCTCCACACACTCCCGCCGTCTTTAATGTATATTAAAATCAGATTTAGGTGGTGTTTTCCTCGGTTGTGCAAAAAACTCAAGCTGTCAAATGGTCAGTAAAAAATATCACAGCTCCATCCAGTCATATATGTGTTTATGTGGCTGAAAACGAGTCTCAATGCTTTTACTGTTCTCTAACTACTCACTCATATTATTTTATGTAAAGAAAATATTATCATATACATATCTATGCACACACACACACACACACACGCACGCACACACGCACACCCATATATTGTTCATCATTATATGTATTGTCTTGAGCAATTTCTTTCGGATTCCGAAGTTGATCTTATCTTGTTCATCTGTTC
>JAOVVF010000017.1:10068427-10086531 GCA_028565595.1 Duopalatinus emarginatus | reverse complement strand
ATAATATACAGAAGTAGTTGGTTAAATAGCACTGATAGGAAATTCTGTGAAAATCACTAAATGATTGATGCTGACATTGTTTTACTGTAGTTCTTTAGTTCTTCATTATGTATCATTAATATGTATATAAAATTGTATAACATAAATTAAAAAAACAAAATTGTATTCTATACCATGCATCAGTTTACCCACGATTCGAGTAGGTTTTACTACAACGCTTTAGATTATATTTATTAATTATATTCACAGCACATGTAACCAGGGTCAGAAGTTATTCTATTTATTAGGCTATGTATTTAACCATAGTACTTTGATTATACTTTAGTACTTTATTTAATTGAAAATTAAATATTCTCTAATATTACACTAAACGTGGGAGCTTGATTTTGTATAAACTAATATGGATCGAAGCTGTGATAAATATATACGGTTAAATCATTATATTTCTATTTTATATAATTCATGAATGATAATAAGGGTTATAACAGTGATGCCTAATAGAGTTACTATAACAGTATAGAATCAGTGCTTTGTTTTAGCCACTCGTGACCACGTGGTGGAAATCAGACCCAGATCATAAGTCCAATTAACTCAACTACTTTAAACCTGAAAGTATCTGGTTTCATTTTTCAATGTATATTTGGTTATAATGTATTATAATAAAATATAATAATTTTAGTGGTGTGTGTCCATTATGGATGTACCCTGTACAGAAAACAGTTAAACTCCAGCTATAGCCTAGCTGAAATTATATTTACATTTAAATCATATTTAATATAAGATAAATATTAAAACAACATGATGTTTATATTAAACTGCATGTATCTTGTATGTGTTGCTATTTGTTTATTAAACTAGTCTACTACAGACACCGGGGCTGGGTTACAAATGGCTTTATATTAACACACTGTCTGCACTACACAGGAGAGTACAAGTCATGATCAGACACACTTTGTAGTGCACTTATAAAGGGAATAAGACGCTGTTTGGGACTCCGTTTATGATCGCGTCCAGACGCTCCCTTCAGCGCCCAGTGCATTGTGGGTATGGAATTCCCTAGGCCGGAGGACTCCAGTGCGCAGGTCCGAAGGAAACTCCATGATTTTTTTTGGCACGAAATCCTGGAGAAAATAGGAACTTGAAACTGGGATTAATGGGAACGGGGCATTACTTGGAGCACGATAAAACATTAAGTCGTTTTGAGGTGTTTAAGAAGCGCGTAGACGCTTTGAATGAAACAATCGGCTTATCTGAGAGCGACTCGAAATTTCAGATCATTTCAGGCGACAATGCATCGGGCGCAATAAAAACCCAGCTAGCGTTATTGCTCTTTGTTTTTAGGCAGGACGGACGGATGGCGCAAAGCGAGAAGAGGTCGGAAAGTGCCTGAGAAATAGTTTAATACCGTCCACAGTGCTCACAGCAGCAGCGCTTGAAGCTAAAGGCTGTCTGAAAGGCTCCGCTATCTCTCGCCTCTGCTTTGCAACGCGGCTAACAAGCAGCAAACTTCGTAAACACAGAGGAGAGCAGAGGAGAGGAGAGGAGAGGAGAGGAGGTATGTGGCTAAACCAGCCGAGCGAGCTAACACAGTCTGTAGCGCTCTGTGCACAGCTAATATATCACTTTAAACATGTTCTGCCTTCATCGCACACTTTCTCTTTTCCCTTTTCTTTATCACTACAACACTTCCCCTATTATCCCGCAGTCTTTATGGTTTAATAGAATTGTTTTTCTTAGCTGGTGAAGCTAGCTAGCTAGTTAGCTAAGTAGTAGTAGTAGGTTGGAGGCTAGCTAGCTGTTAGCCGGCTGCTGTAAAACGGTCTGATCCTCTCATTATTATTCCTCTAATCAGTGCACAGATATTTATTTAAGCTTCTACACACAATCAGCTGTGATTAATTTAGACTAAAGACTTGTTATGTTATAATGATGTCCTGAAGTAATGAGGTGAAACGGTTTGTTTTTTCACTGATTAACTTGTTTACTTTTCTGTCCTGACACACTGGAAACCCAGTCAGACATTTTCTTCTTTTTGTTAGTCTAGTTTATGTATACTTTATTATATAACATTTGAAATAGACATTAGTAATGTGGTTTGTTGAAATGCACCAATGGGAAAAGTTTGAAACTTATCTTTATATGCAGTAGATTGTGTCTGTTTTCATGATCAGATGATTAAACACACATTTAAACCTCTCCTTTGGCTTTATTTAATTCAGTAATTACACTGTACTGCATTTGGAGAGCCTCTGTCCTGTCTGTACTCCACACAGGACATTTAGTGACACATTTCACACCTTGCTTGTCCTCTGCTTCCTCTCCAGAACATCACCCTCCTGCTTATCTTCCTGTATATCAGGGCTACTCAATCTTTTTAGAGCCATTGACACCTGTGACTACAGTATTAATTGTACAGACATGTCATTCCAGCTTTTTTTTATGAGCTGAAGTTAAGTGACTCATTGACCACTGTGCTTGTACACAGAGGAATTTCTTCTCTGCATTTAATCTGTGCAGTGAAACACATGCACACACCAGAGGGTCATAAGCACACGTACATGGCCACAATCCATGATAGGGTTGCTTATCGCTTGTGTTTACTGTGTGTTTACTGCTCACTAGTGTGTATGTTTCAGGGGGTCCCCTGGCAGCAGTCGGGGGTTAGGTGCCTTGTTCAAGGGCACTTCGGTCACATCTTTTTGGTGCAGGAATCGAACCAGGGATCTTCTGATCACAAGGCTGGTTCCTTAACCACAAGCCTCCAGCAAGCCTTTAGCTACAGTATTAATTGTAATAATACAGATGTTTAAATGTTGTGCTCATTGGGTAAATGTGTACGTTAGTGTTCAGTCTAGTTATAACTGTCATGAACTTTTCATCAATAGGCCGTCACAGCATTATGTTATTTGTAGATCTTCTTGTTTTTGAATCATTGAGGCTTGGATTAAACCCATTTAGTAGATAGTCAACTAAGATCTCAGTAATAAATAAAATGTCATTTGTAATGGTGAATTGAGATTTCCTTGTGATTAAAATGATGCACCATCAAGCTATGTTTCCCCACTTTGAGATCCTCTAATCAGTGATATTAACAGCTATGTAATTTAGTGGATTTTTTTAATTGCCAATTTTTTGTTTAAAACACCAAACCTGCGTAACTGATCTTTCAAGTATATAAATCTTGACTGTTGATATTAAAGTTGCTCATTTTAATTTTAGACTGTGAGGAGTTCAGAAAATCATTCTGAAGCTGAGAGGAGTCCACTGGGAATAAAGAAAAGACAGGCCTGCCTGTTTAGCCCTGGATTTGAGTTCAGTTGTGTTGAGCGCTGGCAACACTACTTAGGATGTCTTCACTGGGGTGGATTTCATGGATGGTGCTGACCCAGGCTAAATAAAGATGAAAAGGTACAGTAAAAAAAGTGTGCAGTTTTACTGCCAAAAAAACACCCTGCATATCTTGAATCTCTGAAATACACACTCAGCAGCCAAAAGTTAGTTTGACATGACCATGGTATCCATATGTACTTCACTAGATCTAAATCTGATCTAAATCTAAATCTAAACCAAACTAGATTTTGGAGCGTGGTGTGGCTTTTAAAGCAGGATTTGTGGTCATTCAGCCAAAAGAGCTTTAGTAAAGCCAGGCATTGATGATGGGTGAGGACTCCTTGTGTGCACTTAGCTTGCCAGTTGATCCAGAAAGTATTCAGTAGGGTTGAAGTCACGGCCTTGTGGGGACCACTCCAATACTTTTCCAACTGTGGCTAACTATGTCACTGTGGAGCTCACTTTGAGTTATTGTCATGCTGAAACACGCTTGGCCCTCTTGTAGATGTTCCCGGGGTCCCATGGAATGCCAGCTAAACAAACCCTATACCATTAGCATTATGAAACCACCACCAATATATATATTTTGCATAGGCTTGTCTGTACCTGTTTTGGCACTTCAGTGTTAATAATTCCTATTATTATGTTTATGTTCCTGTTGACTTGTTCAGTAAACTGTAAGTATGTAATCTCTGAATTAGATTTCCATTGGAAAGAGGTTTTAACTTGTGTGTGGTTTGGATCTACAGGAGCTGGATGTGTGTGAGCCAAAAATGACTGGGGGCAGTGAGAAGGCAGCAGGAAAAAAAGATGGTGGTCCGACGCTCACCGCTCAGGTCCCTGTTGGTTGGCAGAGAAAAGTGGAGGACGGGGCTGTGGCTTACATTAGGTAACATTTCACCCGTTTCTGATTTCCTTTGTGTTTTGGTTCATCCTGTGAGGTTTTTTTAGTCATAACCCCGGGGTGCACATAATGTTTTCGCTGTGCTTCTTAAAGGAACACTTGAATACGTTGCTCACCTTTTACACTGCAGAAATATCTTTAAAGCTGTTGTCATCACTACCCTCCTGACTGCTCTCCTCATTGTTTTCTTGATATTGAAACAATATTACACAGTACATGACACTGTTGTTCATTGAGTTTGCACTCCTCTCAACAGGGCAACAGAATTTATGATCATGGCTCCACATGTCATCTGTCATTTACACCCTGTCCATGTGCTTTTTGCTCTTTTCATGCTTTTCAAAATCTGGCTCGAATTTTTGTTCCCGATAAACCAGGCTGTGTGATTGGGATTGTCCAGGCATTTTATTTGTGACATCTCTGTGCAGTCATCATCTTTGGAGTTATGCTACCTCATGCAGCCTCTTCAGGCTCAGCCTGGTGGGTCTTTGATAGTGGTGTAATACCAAAGTAATTACTTAATAACTTACTTTCTGGACATGATGATGAATACATCCTAAAAACAGAGGAAAAGTAGTAAGTTAACTCCTTGTAGGTGCTAACCTTGGTAACCTAAGGGGAAAACATCCACTAAATAGGAAAATAATGAATGGTAGACGTTACACATTTACCAACTGATGATTAACGTCAACACATCATTATGACGGTCTTGCCACTGATGCATGCAGAATATTCTTATCTTACTAGGTAACTACCAAAAATGCATAAAATGTGGTCCTTAAAAGCCTTCTGATTATAATACTATCAATTATTTTATTCCTTCCAATCATGCACCTGTGCAACAGTTATGTGCACCCATGGTCATAATCATTTGTAGTCCATGCACCTATTAAACTGACCATTAAGTGCTGGTGGTGTTTTCTTTTAATAAACCCAGAGGTGTTAATTGGTTGTACCATTGCTTTAGCAATTACTACCTGACTTTCTTTTACACGTAACCCAGTATTTACAAATAAACCAGATCTTTGCTAATTTGAAAGGGTTGCCCTTGTATAATGTTCACAGCATGCTGCATGCCCCTGACCTTGAATTAAAAGTATAGACTGGCAAGTTAAATTAAAACAAGTGTAACATTTAGATTTTTACATTATCTGTGTTCTCTGTGTGTTTGTTTTTCTGTATCTTTTTTTTTATTATTCTTTTTGGTTCTTTTACACTTCTAGCTGCCTGGTCCTGTTGGTCATAAAGTAGTCATGTTATTTTTGTTTATTACGCTGGTATAAGCTGGTGTATATAACATATTTCTTGTCAAATCTCTGATTTCAGAGATTGTTGGGACATGTATTTTCTGTATATTTATTTAGTAATCATTTTCCAAATTCTAAATTTAATATCTGTATTAAAATAGCAGTACAATAGTGGGTAATAAATGGCTTTGTTCTGAAAGACATTTGGGCTTGATTGATTCTGAGGTCCACTGGCAGGCAATGCAGCTGTGATTACACATAGATGGGTGTGACTGTTCCCCAAAGCAAACTTCAGAAACGCACATTCACTGAGCTGTTAAACAGACACTCGGAGCACAGCCGTTTAAGCAGAACACTGACTCATTCTTTCTATCTTTCTCTCTCTCTCTCTCTCTCTCTCTCTCTCTCTCTCTCTCTGTGTGCCTCTCACACACACAGCCCAAGTGGTACAGTTCTGTGTTCTGTGGAAGAGGTGAGGGTGTATCTGTTGACAGATGGCACATGTAAGTGTGGACTGGAATGCCCACTTGTCCTTCATAAGGTAAGATACCTGTTTAGTTGTCAAAGGTCGGAGACATTGAAGCTCATAATGCTTTCTTAAAACAAAACCAAAAAATGCATAACCCCTTAAGGAACTTTGTCCCTACAGGTGTTCAATTTTGACCCTGCGGCTGGGGTTCATGCTCAGAGTCATCAGTCAGGGAAGGTGGAAGAAGATATGACCAAACTGTGCAACCACCGCAGGAAAGTGGTTGCCATGGCTGCTCTGTGTCGGAGCATGCAGGCTTCCCAAATAGCGTTACCAGCTCTTGGCTCAGGTATGCCAATAATTTGTTCTTATATTTTAAATATATATTATACATATACATATAGATATCCTGTTATTTTGTCAGTGTCTACTACCTGCAGTATTGTTTGTTTGTTTGTTTTTAACCTTTAGGATGTTCAGTTTAGTTTCTATGATTGAACAGATCCGTCTCTTGAATCAGTTGTTTTGAAATCCATGCCTTCATCTGTAGTTCATTTTATATGCTAAAGTTTGTATTTGCTTCTAGGGAGTGGTGTGTGCTCAGTGGATGGCAAGGATAAGAGAGGGTCCATAGTGGCTCGAGGAGACTTGGCTCAGCGCACCTACACAACTCGGCATACCCTGAACCAGGCCAGACCCAGCAGCAGTGGCAGCTTTTCTGTGCCCTCGCCTCATCCTCTTCTTCAGAATGGATCTGTATCTCATGCCCCCTCCATACTGACTTCTGATCCGAGCTCACCCTTAAAGAAGACCTCTCCCCAGTCCCCAGGGCCCAGTGTAGCTGCTTATGGGAAACAGCTGTGGAGTCCTCGCCCTGCCTTTACCCAAACCATTCTCCAAAGACCACCTCATAAGCCAATCTCACCCAGCACTACAAAACTAGACACAACCCACACATACCAGACAGACTCTTCCCTTCCTGTGACGTTTTCTTCACCGCCGTCTTCATCGTCACCTGTGATTGCAAGGGCAGGACAGCCCCATCTACAAGGGACAGTGAAATCTCCTCCTCCTCCTCCTCCTCTCTCTCTTGGTTCATCTACGTCTCAGGACACTTTCTCCCCTCATCAGCGATCCAGTCAGTCCTCCACCTCATCTCTCTCTGAGGGAGCACCTGGATCCGTGCTCGCTCAGGGGGTTAAACTTTCCCCTTCTTCTCTGTCTCTTGCCCAACCATGCTCTTCACCCAAACTCTCAGTACCCCCAGCCAGCCCACGCAGTCGCCTGGAGGGTATTTTGCAGCACTACAAAGACTGCAGCACCACCAACCCTGACTCTACCCAACAGCACCACACATATGGCAACAAAAACAAACTTCACACTATACAGAATCCACAGCAAGCACAGAGTAATTCCTGTGATAAGAGAAATGGACCAGTACTAGGTTCTGCCCCAGGACTGATTGGTCTCCCATTGGGTCAGATCCTCTGTCAGCAGAAGAGCCAGCAGCACATCAGCAGCTCTTTCCCAGCAAGTAGTCTCTTATCTGCTGCTGCCAAAGCTCAGCTGGCTAGCCAGAAAAACCAGAGCCAGTCCAGGACTGCAGAAACAGGTGCCCTTCCTCTTCCAGCCCTGGATAAGGAGCAGCAGTCCAAGGTATTAATTAGCACTTTAAACAGTAGTCTGAACACCCCTACAGCCCCAACCCAATCTTTGACGGCGTTCTTGCTTCCTCACTCTCCCTCTCTCCCTGCGCCCAACCCTGCTCAGTCCGAAAAAACGCTATGCCGCAAACGCCATCGTCGCTCACCCACTGTTCTTAGTATGCTAAAGGAATCGCAGATAAACCGAACAGTGGGAGATCCGGTTGCGCCCTCCTCTGTTGTCTCTTCCCCTTCTTCATCCTCCTCTAGCTCTCCTCCTCCTGTCACTCACTCAGAAAACCACCTACAGCCTGCACGCTTGTCTGGAGCTCCTCCCTCCGCCACGTCTGTGCCCAGTAGTGTACTAAGGCAGACGGAACTGGAGGATGGCAAGAGGATGGCTCTCTCAAATTTCCTTCCTCTCTCCTCACCCCCTGCTTCCTCCCAGCCCCTCTCTGCCCTGCTCCAGCTCCTTAGTATGCAGAGTGCCCAGAACAACACTCCACCAACGATACCACCGAGCAGGCACACAATGGTGCCTCTTCCTTCACCACCTTTGGTTACCTCCCAGGCTCCTCGGTATGATGGTCAGCTTGGACCCCAGACACACATCCACCTGAAACAGTCTCAACCCCAAAACCTGGTGCCCGCATTAGATCCTATTACCCAGCTGGTAACTGCTCAGCCCCTTTCTCTGACGTGTGAAGACACTGATGCGGTTGCAGTAAACCTCAAAACAACAGCAAATAGTGCAGTTCTGAACTTGAGCCTGCCTCACACAAGCACCAATGCAGGAACTGAGTCTTCTATTAGCAGCCATACTGATAGTGTGATGAGCCAACTGTCCTCAGCCACCTGCCTGTCTGCTTCCACCGTATCTGAAAAAACCTGTGGGTCCAAACTAGGGGATATGGCACCTGATCATAACATTTACCAAACAAACCAGCCAGACCAAAACCAGGCCAGAGAAAATGAGGGTAAGATTTTAGTTTTAAGTTAAAAAAAACAAAAACAAAACATACTGAATAATTTCTTGTCTAGCTTTAAAAATAAACACCTAGAATGAAATAGCTATTTCCTCTTAAGCTAAACAAGGTCACCTATCTCTCCACAGGTCCTGTAATATCAGAAGAGCAGCAGAATCTGGAGAATAAGCTACTTTCTGACTGTGATCCTGACTCTAACCTCTCCCTAGCCCATGCACCTGGCACCTCTTCTGCCGATCTCCCGAACTCTGTGGCTGACCATGCAAGCACCTTGCAGCTGGCGGAGTCTTTCCCCTTTATGACGCAGGAACAGCTTCTTCAGCTTCTCTCCTCCAATGCAGCCCTGCCCTCACTTCTTCCCCCTTTCTTAGGTTCCTTGCCTCTCGGGCTCTGGACAGGCACTCAGGCTCCCACAACCGGAGGCACCCAAACTCCACAACCAGCAAACAACATCCTGAACCAGACTTCACTCAATGTTCTGCCTTCTGCATTGGGACCTCAGGGGGACCTCCCGCTTAACCTTGTTAGTCTATTAAACCCTCCTGCCCCAGGTCCACCACTGACTGCGGGTGTAGCTCCAGGGCTTGAGGCTGGCGAGAAGAACCCTGGACTACTGCTCATGGCATCTTTGCTTCTTGGGCAGAACCCAGCTGCCATGCTCCCATTGCCAGGACTCAATTTAGACCTCCCTCCCCTGCAGCAGGTATTTGGGGAAGGAGTATCTCTAGAGAAGACCCCAGCTCTGCTGGACTCTGTCTTAATGGGGCCGGCACTCCTAGATACTCTTCAGGCTCTAGCACCACCTGCAGATGGCCAGTCGCTTTTGCTCTCCGCCCAGCTTACTCCTCCTCCCCCTCCTCATCCTGCCTTCCTGTCCCTCAACCCTGCACTGCTGGCTGCAGCTCTTGCACAGGCTGAAACCCTTCCCAACCACACACCATCCCCCCCACCTCATACTCAGGTACACTCTCTCTCATCCACTGTTTGTGTTTTTTTGTAGATTCAGTGAACAGATATTTGATTAGCTGCTAGAGGGAAGAATAGAAAAATGAGCAAAAATAATAAGCGCTGTATGCCACATGAGAGACTTCTCTTTAGTCAAAACATAAATTAATGGCCTATATAGTGCAATCAGTAGCATAACAAGCATTAATATCTTCCAGGTAAAAAGTATGCCAGCTAGCGATGCTGATACTCCACAAACAAATAGATAAGTGTTTTAAGAAAAACATTACTAGACTGTATTAACACCAGAACTGTATAAATATAAGCTCTTATTTAGTTTCAGATCCATTCCATCTGCTGTAAATAGGCATGAAGTCAGTCTCTGAGGAGAGGCGATCTGAGGGATTATATTGACCACTGGACTTTTTTAAACTGGTATATGTGAGACAGTTCAAATTAAAATAACGTGCGTGTGTGTGTTGGTGTGTGTTTGCATGTCATAGGGGACTCTTTCCAGTTCTGCACTGGTTTCTACCTCTGTGTCCTGTACCCCACTGGTACCAGTTACTGGACAGGAAACATGTGAGTCATTCACAGAGCAGGAGAAGACCAACAGCCAGACACCTCAATTTCTTCCCACAATCCTGCCTCAAGGGGTTCTGAGTAAGTAATGTCAAACTGCTTTATGTTATGCAGCACTGATTTTGACTGTGTTATACACCAATCACCCATAACAGTAGGACTACATACCCCAACATCTGCCAAAATAGCTCTGACCCATTGAGGGGTCTGAAGGGGTTCTGTGTGTATCTGGTACCAAGGCGTTGGCAACCGATTCTTTTGTGGACCTTCTGTACGATCGGAGTAGATCGACTAGCCTTCAACGCCCATGCACAAAAGTGAGGACATTGACCCTGTCACCCGTTTGCCAATTATCCTTTCTTAGACCACTTTTGGTAGGTACGAACTGCTGCATACCTGGAACACCCACCCGACCCTGCTGTTTTAGTGATGGTCTGACCAGTCATCTAGCCATCACAGTTTGGCCTTTGAGAACAGACTATTCACTTGCTGCCTGATATATCCAAGCTCTTTACGGGTGCTATTATAGTGAAAAAATCAATGTGACTCCCTCTACATGACTTTGACAAAGGCCAAATTGTGATGGCAAGGCAACTGGGTCACAACTCAACTAACACAGCAGGTCTTGAGGGATGTTCCCAGTATGCTGAGCTTTGTACCTACCAAAAGTGGTCCAAAGAAGAACAACTGGTGATAAGGTCATGGTCACCCAAGGCTCATTGGTTCAAGGCTCGCATAGAGGTCCAAAGCCAGACTATCTGTTTCGGTCTTGCAGAAGATCCACAGAAGAACCCTTTGCCAACATCTTGGTGCCAGATACTACAGCACATCTCTAATGATTTTGTGGAATCCATGCCTTGACAGGTCAGGGCTGTTTTTACAGCTCTTTGGCAGGCAATTCTAAGGTTATGGCTGATTGGTGTATATTTGTGTGTTATGTGTTTGTGCCATGTCTTGGATTGCAGTTTTAACGGGGTAGTTGTAGAGTTAGCCGGCAGAAGAGATTTTCCTTGCATGCTGATATGTACATAGGCTGCTACTAGCACCAGCTGTTTAGTCCCCTGCCATTTCTTATGATGCCTTTAAAACAGGCACCTCCGTCCTTATAGCTGGAAGTAGTCCTTCAACAGCGAACTGACAGTAAGCGAGTAAGTTTTGACATGGATCGGTGGTAGACCATGAGCACATAACAGGTGCCATGTTGGTATGGCTAGGAGGCAGAACTGGTTCACTATGATGACCAAAATAGTATATTCATGAAAAAGGTTATTAAGGAATGATCGTTCATACCCTAGCATTAGCATCTCTGTTGACATAGCCAACTCTGTGGTGGCATTGTTTTGCCCTTTTTCATTCCTTAGCTAGCTTTAATTGAGGAAAATCTTTAAGATGTTGGTTGAAAAAATCGTCTGCTGTCAGAACACTGAGAATTGATTGATATTGATTTATTTTATTATAGCATGTGGTCAGTGAATAAACTCTTTTAAGCATTATAACGGTAAGGTGTGTTCTACATATTATGGTTTATAATTTCTGAATAGTGGGCAGAATACAGCACTGTGTTGTTGGGTTTTTTTTTTCCCCTCCACCACCGACATACCTACATGATGGTACTTATCGCCTGTTTTTATCCTGTCTATGAAAATCATTCTATAAAGACCTCAGTATATTTCATGCAGAGATACCAGTCGGCTGGCTTCCCCGAGCAATATTACATAATCGTGGAGCTCTGCACGAACAGGCTACACAAGAAAGCAAACGATCGGGGCATTATGTATGCTGACGCCTTAGAAATATAACAGGAAGGGACAAGTAAACTGAGTAAAATTTGCATTGTAATGGAAGTGTCTGCTTGCGAATTAAATTACATTAACTTGTTTCTTATTCTTTGTAAAGGTGACCTGGCAGCTTTGGGGAACATTAACAGTCTACATGGTTTACTAGCAACAGGGTCTTTGTTGCTGTCCCAGGCTCCGTCGCTGGGAATGCCACTGCCACAGAACCAGGCTGCCCTTAACCCACTAACGTGCCTGCAGGTATTGCATCATGACAGACATTCTGTCTCTTGTCCGCTCTCCCTCTTCCTGCTAGCCTGACTTTTAAACATGTACACCGTTTATAATGTTACATCCTGGAACTAAAAATAGACAGAATTGTTCTTTTTGCAGTTTGAGCTATACAATAACATAACATAATGGTCGAATGTGCGTGTTAATATTGTGTTGTTTACATTAACACAACTTGTTGATACATGGACTCCACAAGACCTCTGAAGGTGTTCTGTGGTATTTGACATCAAAAGTTGAGCAACAAATCCTTGTGTGTGTCTTCTGTGGGATCAGAGCAGATAAGCGACTAGCCTTCACACCCTATGCACATGAGTGAGTCTTGCGTGCACATGACCCTGTTGCCGCTTTGCCAGTTGTTTTTATTTGGATCACTTTGGGTAGGTTCTGATCACCTGAATATCCAAGACCCGCTATTTTGGAGATGCCCTGACTCTGTCGTCTAATTTGGTTTTTGTCAGTCACTCCAATCAGATTATCTTGTTACAGTGGTACCTGTGAGGGGGTGGGATATAGTAGGCAGCAGGTCAACAGTCAGTTCTCGAGGTTAATGGGTTGTAAGCAGGACGTGTGTAAGATTTTGAGTGACTTTGACTTGAGCCAAATTGCCAGTGGCTAGGACCCACTAAAAGTTCTAAGGAATGACAACTGGTGAACAGTCAGCCGGGTCATGGGCACCCAAGGTTCATCGCTGTCTGTGGGGACAGATGCTATCCTGTCTGGTGCGATCCCACAGAATAGCCACAGAAGGATCTGTTAGTGCCACATAACCCAGAACCCTTGAGAGGTGTAATGGAGTCCATGCTTTGACAGGTCAGAGCTGTTTTTGGCAGGTGGTGTTAATGTTATGGCTGACCGCTGTGTCTTGGTGCAATCCATTTAAGTTTCAGGTTGTAGAGCTACAAAACGTCAAAAGCTTGTGTGTGTGCGCGCACTTACATAACGCAGTTGATATAAAGCGTGCTGAAATCACGGTTTTGTCAGGAATATGTTAACTTAAACTTAAATTATACAAGAAATATACTGTGATGTTCTTCCACGTTTTAGCTGTCTGTGGGTCCAACACTAATGGGGGAGAAACCACTGGCAGTACATGATAGCACAACTGCACAAGACCTCCCTCCTTCCCAGTTGTGCCAGGATTCCTTGCTAAATCCTGGCCACCTACAGCCACCTACACAGCAAAGGGAAGAGCCAGCAGGGGCTGAACCAGGGCTCATTGACCCGTACGGCTCCTTTATGGACACCATCTACACTTCATTCTTGCAGGTGAGTGGGCGGGGCTCAGACGGAGGGAGTGACTCCACCCCACTCTCATACCCGGAGCTCGCACCGTCTCTCAGTCCTCGGCGAGCATGCTCGGTACACAATCCTGACCTGTCCCGCCTCAGCATGGAAGCGGCCCAGTCTCCAGCTCGTGGCACACCCAAACTCAGCGAAGACCCGCCTACCACTCCGCCCTGTAAACCTGTGGAGTCACACCCACCAGATGCCCCCCTTCATCTCACATTTATGGAAGAGGCAAAGACTGACGGCTCAGCCAAGCTGTGTGGCTACAGCAATGGTATAGGTTCAGGAGCGAGAAGAGATGATGATGCTGAAGACGAACGAAGACAGGCACCGGGATACCTAAGCCCCAGAGAGAGAGTGAACATTGACCCAGTGGATGACACCATGGGTAATGTGGACACAGAGCAAGGAAGGGTGAGTATATATCTAAGAATAAACCGTAGCAATATATTGTAGAATTAGTTTTGTCACTGAGCTCTCCAAGCATTAAAGGTGCAGTGCATTATCTACCTACAATAATTTTACTTTCAAAAATAGTATAAACACTTTCAGTATTCAATTTTCTGGTTCAGAATGAACTCTGCTTCCAGCTGGAGCAGAGCCATGTATATCTGCCCAATTCCCCTAAGAAGCACAAGGCCTCATTTATCAATCTTTTACTAGAGATGCAGTTTTAATATTTGTCCTCGTGTGTATCTTGATAAATGCCCCAATCACACAAAGTGCAAAACACATTCACGGCATTTACTGATGCACACATTGGCAGACCAAATGGAGAAGGAACAAAAAGAATTGGATTTTTTAAATTCATATTAGCAGTGTAACATCACCATCAGAGAAATTATAGAAAAAGTGGCCTGGCTGTAAATTATTAGATGTTAAAAGAAAATAGTCTGACATGTATATGGACAAATATATAATGTGTATAAATATACAATGTGTGTGTGTATGTGTGTAAAGCAGGGGGACGTTTTGTCTGAAATGGCATGCTTACACAGAATGTACTAGATTGGATCTAGTGCACAACACTGCTTTTGACCAATAAAGTAGTAGACTCTTTCAGTACACAACTGTGCAATATGTACACAATCTCAGATTATGTAAAATCAGACAAACCATGTCACATCAGGATCTTACTTGGTGGTGTTGATAATCATTACTTATATATATAATCCCCACTTTTCACCCTTTTTAGCTTCGCAGCTCCAGTTAAATTATAGATCCACAGTGTGCTATTTTTGCACACGGTTTAATGAATACTACACATTCGGACACACTACCTGCGCTCTCATACTCCTTTTGCATACTGTTTACTATTTCTGAAACAGGCAGGTAGCAAGAAATTCAAGCATGGGTAGATCATGTTGTTGGTCGAATTAGTGCTGGTTCTAAAGTGTTTCACACACTGAAGTAGTAAGGATCACTTGTGCCTCCTATGGTAATGCTATTGTTGCAAATTTCTCCAGCGATTATAAAAAGGTGCTGTACCTTTTAATGGTTTTTAAACCAAATGTATTGAAAGTGTTTATTTCTGGTTTTGAAAAAATGACGATTATGTAGATCAGTCGTTTTATACCCAGGAGATGATTTTGATCTTTTCATCCTGTTACAGGCTTTAGAAATACGTACAGGAGCCAGGAGGGGAAGAAAAAGAAAACAAACGTGAGTATTTCAGTCAGTTAATCGAATCGATCTTTAATTACCTCAAAGCCAATTCCTTTTACCATCTCTTTAAACCAGGCTGCAGAGAGGACCAGAGTTTCCTGGAGATATTGAGCACATCATTGAGGAGCCAGCAGCTACAGTGAGCCCAACACACAAACATCCCAGAAACACGTTCTAGCCAATTAAACGCTCTTGTACAAATCTTTATCACAGGCAGAGGACATTCTGCCTGACTATAGCAGGTGTATATTGTAATTCATTTCTAATCCCGTACGTCTTGTGTGATGCAGATAGCGCTGCAGAGGCCAGCGAGAGGGAAAAGGCGGCGTGTGGTCAGATAGACGTTCTAACAGAAGCCCTTATCCTACTGTACTTTACACACCAACACCAGCACTGTCAGTATGGCAAACCCACAGTGAGCTGCACTGTGCTGTCCTGCAGAACGCACTCCATCTTTTCCAAAGCTTAATTGCTTCACTCGCCTTCTCCTTTCATCATTTTTTCCCTCTCTTGTATCTGACCCATTGTTTTGTTACACGTTTCCGGCCACAGCGATAAGAACAAGTGATGGAATCGGCTAGCCAACACTACTGCATACGAGTCTGTCCTTTCTGTTGTGTCTGTTTGTAATATGGTCCTGTACTGCCCTCTATCTCTCAACAATTGTTACTGCATTCCCTCGAATTCCCTTCCTTTCTGCCATGTATCATGCTGGAGTCATTGTGGGATCATTTTCCATCACAAGTTTGACTAAAGTCAGACATTCACAGGTTTAACTGTCATTGCGTATGTGATGCCCTACATAACCTCATGAGTAGAATCTCCTTCCTCACACGAGTGTGTCAGGAAAGTATGTACTGTATGTGTGTGAGTTGCAGAGGGCCGGAGTCCAATACTGTGAGCAGTGGCAGATTCTGCATGTACCGTCAGAGCTGTAACTCGCCCATTCCGTTGCCTCTGACACCAACTGCCACTTCATCAACGTAGGCACAAAATATTAAATTAATGGTTTAAAGTAATAATAAGGATGATTATGCAATTTTACTAATGAATTTATGTAAATATGTACAGTTTTAGTATTTTATTTTGTACACTTTTTTAGGAAAAAAATGATCAATTTGTAAAGTATTTCCTCCTCAGAAAACAACCCCATACCTTTCCTATATTTACGTTGGTTTTGTAAAGAGAATACTTTGTGAGCAGTAGCATTTCTTTGTTTTTATGGGAGTCAACTTTTATTTAACAAATTAAAACGTCTACCTGTATCCTTTGTCTGTTGTGTGTTTCTTTTTTTGAAAACTCTTTGGTTGTGTAGTGGGGGTCAAAAGAGCAATGTGACACTCCTCAAAGCATGTTCAATTTATTCTCACATCTGGAGAAAGACATTTGAAAGAGTTTATGCATATGACAAAAGCAGTGTAACCTGTGCCAGTTTATCTTGGTCATAATACAATAACAGTTACAGGCAAACTGAGAGCGAGTAGTTAAAGGTTCTCTCAGAGGTATAAATACATAATGACGTCCGACTCGCTGAGCAAACACTTCTATAAACGTTGGCCAGAGACAGTGGCTCTCGTCCTGTGTACATTGTATCGGGGACTACTGTTCACAGAAAAGTGAACTAATATTTAAACATGTAGACGCTTTGTACGCTGGGACTAAATTACCACACAAAAACACTAAGTTCAGTCATTCAAGTTAAGCTAAAATGGCAGAAAAATCATAAATCTGGAATCCATTCTGTTAAAACCCCATCAGCAAGTGGAAGTGTAGGAAGAATATAGGCACGTGACTGAGATATGATGAGATGTATATATACACACCTATCTCCAGAGACTGGAACAGCACAGGTGTAAAGATCACTAGGGTTTTGTAGTGTAAAAGGGCATTTGGTCATAACCTTAAACTATGTTTTCAACTTTATTTCCAACATTCTGTGTTAAGGAAAGAGTATAGAAGAAGGCGCAAAGCATAGGATTTAAAATGCATGAAATGATCCTTTTCCACATCTCTCAATCTTCCTCTTTTTTAATTGCTCATTTGAGGGGGGGAAAAGATCTTATTTTGAGAGTTTCTTCATCCTCGTGTCCAAAGCAGCAAAGTTCTCTTCTACTGAAACCAAGTTCTCTTTCATGGTCTGCTGCACCTGAACACATAAAACAGAATAAAACGGCACGTTAGAACAGAAACACTGAGCTCTTGTCACGGAATCCAAGCGATGAAACCTGTAAAGTACCTGTGTGAGCAGTGTGCTGTTGTCCTTCAGTGCGTTGTTGATCATCTGCTGTGTGGTGTCCAGATGGGCCAACAGCTGCCCAAACTGCATGGCTGTGAAAAACAAGCACAACGCTGCTTACAATCACAAAGGAACTTTCTCTCACACACAAGCCTGACATGTCATAGCAGTTTAACACCAAATGTGTGGAATTTAGATGCCACATGTCATTTTAGACCACAAAGCCAGACTACACACCAACAGTAGCACTGGCATGTAGGCTTTGCTAATTATTTATTTAATACGCGTTCACGCTGGTTTAAAATGTGCGGCATTTCCACCTCCTACTTTTTTCTTAATACATGTACATCCTCATGTCCATATTACAATAAAATTATTATAACAATAAAAGCCCTGGCATGCTAGTTTTATGACTGGATCCAGAGACTGGTAAGGGAATGACTTTAAATCTGCCAACATTATAATCATACCAGGAACCAGCTCTGTTAACCGTCGTAAAGTCCCAGAATAATGCTAAGTGATTTGCTAAGCGTTACTGGCATGGTACCATGTAGGGCCCAAAAAGAGAGAGAGAGATGTTACCTTGCTCGTGCAGCTCTTTAACAGCGATCAGTCTCTGAACCACCTGAGGGAGGGAGGTTGCTGTGGCATCCCACTTCTGTACCACATCATACAGCTGTGCCACCTAAATAAAGCACCAACCATATAATTTACCAAGGAAAAAAGTCACTTTAATAAATT
>JAOVVF010000017.1:10040021-10055410 GCA_028565595.1 Duopalatinus emarginatus | reverse complement strand
TAGCTGTAGCATACTGGAAAACAGGAACTACAGTCTGTACTGTTAAGACATTGTATTGCTCTCCTCTTTACTGTGCACTGTCAAGCAGGCTCATAGGTCAGCAGTATACAGGCAGTGTGTGTACAGGAGGGAGGCATAAAGGGATGCAGTGGGGAGGTTTTCAGTTGAACACTTTCAAAATGTAGCTTCCTCTTTCTTGAAAGAGTTGCCTACCTTAGCTTTAAGTGTCATCCTACACTAAATAGTTTTCCAGCACACACAGTTAT
Organism: Duopalatinus emarginatus; assembly: GCA_028565595.1. Taxonomy (NCBI): domain Eukaryota; kingdom Metazoa; phylum Chordata; class Actinopteri; order Siluriformes; family Pimelodidae; genus Duopalatinus; species Duopalatinus emarginatus. The sequence goes on along the minus strand of JAOVVF010000017.1, from coordinate 10,055,144 downwards.
GCAGTGACAAGGCTTTGACAACCTTTTATTTTGGTGCCAAAATATCAAAGGTTTGATATTTACCTAGAGTAAACAATAATGTGTGTGTGTGTGTGTGTGTGTGTGTGTGTGTGTGTGTGTGTGTGTGTGTGTAGCGACTCACCGACTCAAACTGAGCCTGGTCATCCTCGGGCAGGTCGCTGGTCTCATACACATCTGGCTCGTTAGAGGCCTGGGGACAAATCACAGCATTGTGTTAATACACAACCCTTCCTCCTGAGACTTCAGGATGAACACCTAGCCTGTACACTAGACCTGAAGCTCAGTAAAGGACACAACTTTGAGTATGAGACTCAGAACTGCAGCTGGTTGTTGTACTGTCCTGCACACTGAGGCCGACGCCCTTTATTACAAAATGGATGGAGAACAGGACAACTGCCTTATACACACACATCCATAACACTCACACTAATACACTTTGTCTATAATTTTGCTCATATTGTTATATCAAACCTAAGCACTAGTCCTGACACTGTCCCTCTTTATCAAAGCAGTGCAGTAAAACAACCTCTCGAAATGAATCATCATGCTATAGGTTAGCTAGCTGGCTAATGTGTAACAACAACAACAACAAGCAGCACTAGATATCTAACATTACATGTCTGACTGTAAATATGTTCACTAAAACACCATACTGGTAAATAACAAGACTGGTCCATCACTTTCCTGGTGTTTAATCATGGTGTTTAAATTAAAAACTGAAATGCTAAGCTAGTTATGGATGCTAACCACCGGCGTTTGGAGTCCAGTTTGCTATCTATTTTCTTACTACCCTTATCAGCCTTTATTAACTATTTTCTAAATAATATATCTGTGATAAAAGCTCTATAACTGTGTTATTATAAGAGCGCATTGTTAAAGAATTAAAGAAATAAATAAAGCGCTAGTTTAGCTACACGGCTAATACAGTGCTAATAGCAGTACTGTGCCGCTAACTAGCTCCTGACTGTCATTATAACATGCTGTAAGATTGACAGAAGACTTACGATGCCCGGCAGGTTGGCGTACTTCGGGTCGGCCATTAGCACACTGATAAATCAACACAATCCCACCGACTGTCTGATATATGGTTATATATATATTTGTATATTTTTGCTACAGTATTACCAGTGACTACTGACGACAGCGCTAACGTCAAGAGTCAATCCGGAGACAGGGTTGCCAGATATGTAAAAACTACCATGCTGACTCTGCACTGTCTAATACCATTAAAGTAGTCTATCAGTGTCTGTTATGCATTGAGTATTGTATTTACAGTTTTGTTCTCTTTTCAGGATGTACATAGATTAGGAAAACTTTAGTTTTTTCGATTTTAGGTTTTATAACTGATACTCTATGGCTCATTTCTAGCAGTATTCTGGCTTCAAGTACTTGAATCCTGGTCTGTCTGCAATAGATTTGGATATTCCAAGTAACTGACTAAGCACTCAGTAACTTGTAAGTCACTCTGGATAAGAGTGTCTGCTAAATGTAAATGTAAATACAGAAAATGTTATGACCGGTTTCAACAAGCTTTCATATTCCCTCATTTGAAATGTTTTAGGCTGAGCTGCAAGCCACAAATGCACCGCTATCTTCACCTTTTCATCTGACATGAATCTTTGTCCTCTTAGGGGACCAAACAGGTGATAGTCTGATGGGTTAAGCTCAGGACTATAGTAATTAAGCTAAGTTTTTGGAGCATGTCGATAGTATGGACAGCGGTGTGTGGACATGTGTGCAACAACACAACACTCTTGGATAGCAGTCCTCTGTGTTAGAATTTTAGTCTATTTTTTTTATAACTTTTTAATAAGCATCTCACTGTACAGAGCACGGCTGACTGTTAAACTTTTTCACTGCACGCTGCTTTTCTTACGTCACAAGTGGTACAGACATTTTTTTTCAAACTGCAGTCAGAGACCTAGTACAGAGACAGAGACCTAGTACAGAAAGTGTTGATAAGACAGTGTGGTCTTGTGTGTGTTTTTTATATAGGCTCTGGAGTTACTGTAACTCTCTCCACGAAAATGCTCTACATCCTTGGATCTGGCAACACTGGAACTCATCAGTCTCGCGAGAACACGATCAAAGAGACAACCAGGAGCGCAGTCTGAAATGGATCCCCAACTCTCTCTCTCCCTAAGTATTAAATATCTGGTTCTGTTATGCACCACAACATACCTAGTCTATTTAATGCAGCCCTTAAGCCTATCAATCTGGTATCAATAATAGACCTATAATAATAATAATAAGACCTATTGTGATTGTGTGTCTGATAGCATGGACCATATTTTACCTTGGATTATATTACCTGTTATAATTATAATTAATTGTGTAGTAAGCTGTGTTAAAGCTGTTATGTAGACTATGTTTCATGAGAACATAGTGGTCCTGATGCGAGCATCACTTCACTGTCAGAGCGTCCGAACACAAACCACGCCCCCTTTCTCTTCTCAAGCTGTGCCGAGCACGCAGCATCGTACTGCACACCTGCCTCTCCTCCTCCTCCTCCTTCTGCGCATGGAGTAGGCAAAAGAGCAAAACTATCAGGACATCCCAAAATATTTCCGTCTTCTTATAATGCACAAACTCAGCTTGGCTTAGACAGGCCTTGTGGTCTGCTAAATCTTTTTTTTTTCCCGCTTTGCGTAGAGACGCATTGGATTCTGCACGGCTCCAGGGAAGGTGCGAAACTGCGCATTTGTCATTCAGCCAACTCAAACGGTGAATGAGTGTGTGGACTGTTTCATCCCAGCAGTCTGCTAATCTGCTTTTAGAGACCAGTGTCTGCGAGCTGTTTTCACGGGGACTGTGAAACACTTTCCACAGCACACAATGGCTGAAGCCGGAGCAGAATGCAACATTAGGGTGCTGTGCCGTTTTCGCCCCCTGAACCAGTATGAAATCCTTCGTGGAGACAAATTTCTGCCAGTATTTCAGGGGGATGATACTGTCATCATGGGGGTAAGTTGCATTCATACCCACTCTCGTGTCAGCATTTTTTTTTGTAATTTCTAGTCTGACGCAGAGTCTCAGTCATATCGTTCTTAAGAAGTTACTAACAATCTGTAATAAAACTATCCATCTATATAAAACACAGTGTAACTGCCTGTCATTACCTGTATACTCTGTATGTGTCATGGGTTGCCAGGTTTTCAATAGAGAATTGTCTGTTTATGAAGGATTTATGACATGGCTAAATCAGGCCATATAAAAATTAGGCCACCAACAAATCATGATCAGATCAGACCACAAATTGCTCAACCAGGCAAAAGATAAATATTGTATCAGGATTGTATAAGGATGAACTGATTTGGCTTTGTGTGTGTGTGTGTGTGTGTGTGTGTCTGGGAAGCTGATCAATTCCCCCTGGTCATTCAGACATGCATATGTTCTGTACAGAGTAATACAGTTTGTCATGAATGTATCCAGGCACTGTTAATAAGTCCTAACACATTACTTTTACACGTGCAAAGACACATGCAATGCTTCAGAGTCACAGAGATTCACTGATATCATATGACAGCATTTAGTTTAATAATAAACACTAAACACACACACACAAAGGTGGGTATTGCAAATTTTGGCTACAGAGGCAAACAGTGGAAGCAGCTGTTTTGTGCTCCCTTTAGAGTATACACACACACACACACACACACACACACACACACACACACACACACACACACATTATTGATTGCAGTGTGTGAAAGGGGGCAGCAGAGTGAGACTAAGACTCACACAGCATACAGTGAGGTTACTATTAATACAATCTCGTGTATAATTATAATGACTAATAATAATTTATTAAAATTTTCATCATTTTTAAACATTAATGCTAGACTATTTTGATATTCCGCTACTATCCAAGTTGCTGAATCGTTGCAGAATTAAAATGACTTTAAGATTTCTTCACGGACTGAATAATTCATATAGGATGATAATCAGAATGAGTTGGGTCAGGGATTTGCACTGCTGACTTTAATGATTTTTTCTCTTTTTCTTGCTTCTGTCTATTTTTGACTTAAATGCAACTCCATGATTTATAATCTACACCCACGTGTACTTAATACATTCCGGTTAACAATGTTAAGAATGAGGACAGCTGACTCATTAGAGACAATCTGGTTCCATCAAAACATGTAGAGCATAGAAGACATCAAATCATACCAAACAAAAATAAATAGTAAACCAATGATAAATATCAGAACAAGTTCTTATATCTGTATTTCTTTGATTATAGTAATTCACATTTGTGCAGATTTAATTGTTTATAATCGGATATTTACACAGACAGTCTAATCTTAGATCAGCTCTATTACAGTGCCATGTAATAGCCATGTGTTGTTCTGTCAGGAGCATTAAGCAGAACGAGTTGTCTGTTTTTTTTCTAACAGCAAGGGAAGGTGTCAGTCCCAGGGGGCACAAGTTTTCTCAACCGTTTCTATCGTGTCCTTCTGATAAACATGTTGATATGTGAGTCACAGCCAGAATGATTCAGCTGGGCTTGATGCTGAACATATGCGACTGCTGTTTTCACCAATCTGTCTACCAATCCTTCCATCCATCAGTTATGTTCTTCATTTTCTTTCTCTCCCTTTCAGTCTTTCTCTTTTTTATATTACTAAAGCATCCCCAGATTGATGTGCTTCTGGCAAAGAGAGCCTGAAGAAGGAAGATAGAGAACATCAACACTTTACAGTTACATTATATCAGTCAGTCATTATCTTATCCACACATACATTAAAGTGAACTATTTGCCTACTGTGCTTGCACAAAGAGGGGGAAGTAGGAGGAAACCAGAGTACCTGGCAAAAACCCACACAGAGAATACACCAAACTCCTCACAGACAGAGACCTAAGTGGGGCTCAAATCCACAATCCCAGATCCTTGGATCTGTGTGACGCACCTTATCTGCTGCACCAGTTACATTATGTTCTTCTTATATTTCTCTCACTGTCTGACTAAATAAATTATTAATTATTAGAGAATAAAACTCTGGCTTTAAGCAGCAGCAAGTACATACATACATACATACATACATACATACTTACATACACTAAAGTGGCAGAAAAACTGGTACATCAGTCTAATAGCCATGGACTTATTCTGAGCCATGTTTTATTCTGAGGTGTAGGAGTTTTATGTTCCGCAGCATGTCGCATGACATCCCAGATGTGTTCAATAACACTGAGATCTGGTGACTTAGGTGTAGATGGCAAAACCACAAACTCAGATGAGTGTTCCTCTAACCACAATTTCATGTCTCTAGACGTGTATGGTGGTGCATTGTCCTGCTGGAAGAGGCCAAACCCATTAGAATGAATGCAGGACATGAACGGGTGTGACTCGTCAGAATAGAGGCCCAAATACCGTTTACCTGTCAGAGATGTTTGTAGAGGTTGATATCAGAGTCCCAGAGAATGGCAGCTAAACAAACCCCATACAGCTTATGAAGAATGTGTTTGCAGGGCTGCATATCTCTGCTGGGTTCTTCAGATACAATCATTCAACTAATATATACCATACATAGCTAAAAGTTTTTGGACACCTGACAATCACACCTATGTGGGCCTTTCCATTAATGCTGGCACAAAGTCTGAAAGTCTGAAACAGCTGTCTATGATGTTTATCTATGCTGTAGAATTACAATTTATTTTCAGTGTAACTAAAAGTTATGACAATGTCTGTGTGGACAAACAAGGTCAGAGTGGATGAGTTAAGCCCTGACCTCAACCCCAATAAACACATTTGTGATAAACTGGAACACTGACTGGTGTCCTGAGGCAACATCATTGACTAGACCTTACTAATACTTACAAATTATATTGGAAAGTCGTCCCAGTAAAGTGGAGCCTGTTATAACTGTCAATAAACCCAAGCACTAAAGGAAATCTTTTTTTCAGCTTTAACTTCATATAAGTGTTTCTTGATTTAGGATAGACGTTGCTGTTTTAACACATAGTTTTCCAGCAGCTCAGGGTATAGTCATAGGGGTTTACCCGTTAATAAAAAACAACCAAAACACAGATATATAAGAATATATTGAGCAATAAACAGATACAGATAGAAACAGAGATAATGACACTACATGCACTACACCCTAATACATACACACAAAGGAAGGACATTGCATGTACTGTGTACACAATATCTACAGAAATAGAAGCAATGAATCCTGTGTGGAGTATCATAGCACTGAGAATGAGCAGCATCAGCGGCAGCCTCGGCTTGGCTGCGATAGAAATGATTAAATCTAATCACGCTGGATAATACAGAAGCAGACAGAAGGAGATTAGTACGAAGATCATTTAAAAAGGAATATTATCCTGAGGAGAAGTGTATTGTGTTCTGAAGGTGTGAGACAGGGACAATATGAGAGAGAAAGAGGCTTTATCGATGTTTTGGACAGAAAGCTCCCATCCTGCTCCACAGCTGAATGAAAGTGAATGTGAACTATTTGCCTACTGTGCTTGCACAAATTTTGTGACCCCATTTGTGCAGCGAAACACACACACTACTGGACACTAGGGGACAGTGAACACACTTGCACGGAGCACGGGGGCAGTCGCAAACTGCAGCACCTGGGCAGCGGTTATGGGGTCAGTTGCTTTGCTTAAAGGGCACTTCATTTGTGTTTTGTCTGTTGCGGAGATCAAACCCAAGACAAGACCAGTTCCCTAACCACAAGAACATGGCTGCCACCTGGAATGCTCCTGTCTTGCTCCAGAAAAAATGGCTCTTTAGTAAGTCTTTAAGGGTTCACTGGATATGTTTAACCTCCTAAAATGTGTTATTTGGAAGTCTTTCGGATTGGGAAACACTACTGCAGCATGGTCCAGTCCAATTGCACACACTGAACATTTGTTCAGTGCAACAATAAAATGCGCCTGATTGATGATGAGCTGTGGGCAGAAGTTTTGTATTTTTAATGCCAGCATGCTGGGACGGTGGGTTGTGTTACTGCCTCACAGGTCTGTGTGTCAATGAGTCTAGTGTCTGTGCAGGCTTTTGCATATTTTCTATAGAGTAACATGGGTTTCGCCTGTGTTATCCAGCCCCCCACCCCCCTCCCCCCAACCATGCAGTAAAACACACATATACACACTAGGATAAAAGTGATCAGATAGAGGAATGTTGCATTTATTTGGAGTGACATTTAATTCTAAGGGGACAAGGCAAGGCAAACCATGCCAGCGAAATATACACCCAAATAAACACCCTCCAAAGCATTATAGTTTTTTCCTTGAATTTGCCCCCTTCTGTATGTGTTCTGAAATGGAATTGAATCACATCTGGGATAAATTCTCCTGCCTTGCTTCTATTGTTTCAAAAAAAAAGGGAAAAATGTAATTTCTCTGTGTATTGGTGACAGTAAATTGCACCAAATTGTCCAAGTGTATAGCCTATTTAAACTGCCCCGTCTTCTCATTCAGGGAGTATGGGTGGGTTCTGGACAGACTAAAACCCTGATGGATTATGCGGATAATAAAATAATACTGGGTTTTTTATTTAGTATACTGTATGTATTAAAGTACATAGATTTCCTGATTTATGCAAGTTGTTGGTAGTTGATGTATAGGCTATACATATATTCATGATCTTCTGATTAAGAAGGAACCAATGCACATTTCAGTTTAACCAGTAAATGTCATGTTATTATTACAAGAAACAAAGGTCTTGTTACAACGTCTAATGAACCCACTGTGGTCTGTGGTTTATTATGAAACAATCTCAGTGATGGAGGTTAGTGTGTGAACAAAAACATGTAGATTGTATTGTTCCTAAGCCTGTTTATGGAGTACCACTGCCCTAGATATTTTAATGCTTTTTAAAATCGTATTATACAAACTAATCTTCCAGGCTAAGGTGTTATATATTGCACCTCCATAATTACTGAAAAAGTGTTTCACAATTAGAAAGTCAGGTGATGCGACTCATTTGCAATTTATTGCTTGTATTTATAGAATTGGACTGCTCTTTCGAAATTAAGGTCACATTATGTTTGTGTGTGTGTGTGTGAGTGTGCGCCTAAACGCACTATTTTAAACTTGTCTTGCACATTGTTTTTTTTTTCTAATCTTATTTTAATTTTTTTCTCTTTATGTGCTTCCTCCCGCTTGGCCATTGCTAAGCCATAATGTTCCTGAGGTTTGCAATGAAGCCCATTACATTCTGGTACATCTTTCCTGTCGTACCCTCACATTCTGGGTTTAATATATAATAATGCAGCATGATCTTTTTAGTTAGGGAACCTACATGTTTTTTGTGTTCTCATAAGAGGCAACAGGAAATAATTGTGGTGTATATCTTATTTAGGCTAATTCTGGTTAGTAAGAGCATATGTAGGTTTTATATGTTGGTGGAGAGCCAATACCTCTTTATTACAGTCAGTCAGTCATTATCTTATCCGGTTAGTCTGTAAGGGTCAGGGTTTGTCACACACACACACACACACACACACACAAACACACACCTATTCACTCACACACTCACACCTAAGGGCAATTTAGCATATCCAGTTCGCTTACCATGTTTTTTCCGGTGGTGGGAGGAAACCTGAGCATCCAGCAAAAACCCACAACGACACACACCCACGCAAAACAGGGCTCGAACCCACAACCCCACATCCCTGTAGCTGTGTAGCACACACGCTACCTGTGGCGCTACCGTGCCACCCCTCTTTATTACATCCTTTACATCCATTTCAAATGTCTGTGAAAGGTTGTTAAAAATATAGTAACAGTGTGTGCATATACATGTGTTTCTGTGGGTGATGTCCCTTAGTATGCCTTTATACTGTCTAACAAATTATGTCTGATAAATATAGCCATGTTTCCCTAGGTCATTTATCTGTAAACAGCCTCAGTTTTAATTACCAAAGCTGCAGTGAGGATGTGTCTGTCATGAGTTGTTATGCTTACAGAGAGTGAGAAAGAGCTTAGCTGTGGTGTTGTGGATGTTGTGGGGGTTCAGTGCTTTCCCTGTGGAGAAGAAAGTAGAGGGACTAATTAATGAGTGTGAAACAGATGATGAAAGGAGAAGTGTGTGTGTGCTGTGTGTGTGTGTGTTTGGTGTCTCTATCTCTCAGCACTAGTGACCCTATTTTGATTCTGAGAATTTTTGTACATTTTGTTTCTTGAGAGTTGTCCTGCCAAAAAAAAAAATGCAGGCAGTTGGATTGGCTACACTGCATCACTTGCACTTGTAGGTGTGAATGAGTGTATCAATACACAGACAGTGCACAAATAAAAGAAAAAGACAATGTAAAGTGTGTGAGTATTAGGCTAGGTATTAGTGCTTCAGTGTGTCTTAGTATAAATTGAAGTCTTTGGAATTAAACTGATGAACACTGTTCCTCCTGTAGATTTTTAATCAGATAAAGAAAAATCTCTCATAGGTCTTCAGCTCGGTTGAAATCTGATGAGTTGGAAGGCCATAGCATTGGATTTACATCATTTTTTTTTTTCTAAAACCACCTAACTTATGCAGTATGGATGGAGTCATCCTGGACAAGACCATGCCCATCAGGATAGAAATGCTTCATTATAGGATAAAAGTGATCAGTTAGAGGAATGCTGCATTAAATTACGGTGACACTTTTTTCTAAGTGGACGGCATGAGGAGGCAAAACATGCCAGCAAAATGAAAATCCTCCAAAGCACAACTTTTTCCCCATTTAATTTAATCCCTTTGATTGGTGCTCTGACATGGACTGGCATCCCACCTGCCTCACTTATGGTGCCTCACTCTTGGGATTGGCTCCAGATCCACCATGACTCTGAACAGGATAGGTTACTGAATGTAATGAAGGTAAATGAATGAAAATGACATTATAGTCTGGCTCCCAAGTGGCACAACAGAAAATCCTTCACCCTATTATCCAGAGATCATGCTTTTAAATCCTGGGTGATGTTACACCCATCCAAAACCTGGAATCTAGAGAGCAAAATTAGATGTGCTCGCCAGGGTGGCATACACTCTCTCTTGTATGTCAATACAGTGACACTAGCCAGTCATGTGCATCTGTGAGCTCATGCATGCAGAGACAGGCTGAAGCTCTTTCCTCAGAGTATTTTACATCACCCCCTGATCTTGCATGCACAGCAAGCTTGAAAGATGTGGTGGCTGGCATCATATGTTTAAAAGGAAACATGTTACAGCCTTTACCCTCTCTGTTACATAATAGGGGAGAGATGTCTACTGGGTGGGAATTGAATATGTCTTAATAAGGGGAGAAAATCAGCAAAAAGGGGAAAAGATGGCAGTAATAGTCAGCATTGATTCATTGCTACGGCTTCTTTAACTATATTCACTCATACCTACGTGATGTGTTCTGATCTGGAAGTTAAACATATAAAATGTGCTGCCTTTTATCAATGATGCGGCAATAACAATTACTGGTACTTTATTGTGTACATCAATATGACTGTCATGGTGCTGGGTGAAGGAATAAAACCTGGCAGTTGTAATCTGACAGCTATATATGTGCATCTCAGACGCAGACAGACACAAACTAACCTACTAACTTGACCTAGCTATATAAAGTACAGCATACAGAACAAAACTATAGCCTCTGTATTTCTCTCTCTCTACATACATATATATATATATATATATTCTAATATCACTGGATTTAAACACACAAACACCTCTAGCTATTATGAGTCTAACAAACCAACTTCACAAATGGGTGATGATACTAATTTCACAATGAGGATATATCGGATGACTATCGTGCACCAGTTTCCCCCCAGATTAGACAAGAAATAAATGCATTACCTGTTCGCCAAGGGGAAATAAACTGTACTGAATCTATTTTCCTCTGATAGTATTATATCTGACAAAGCTCTGACTGGGAAATACTTTTATAGGATTTCAGGGTCACAGCAGCCCAGGAACATTACATTATAAAGTATTTTTGTCCCCTGACTCAATAAAGTCTTTATTTATTTATTTACTTAAATTCACTGTAAAAATCTGATTGTGTACATTTTTTTACTGGCAGTGGAATTCTAAAATAGTTATGATAATTACTATTTACAGCATTCAGACTATAAATCTCCCTACAGTTTATGGCATGTTCAACTATAATTTAAAGTAAGCCTATTTTGAATGGACTGGTTGTGTAATGCAATGCCAATATCTTATTAATATTTTAAAGAACAAAGGTGAGATTGATTAGATGTGCATGAAAGGATATAGTAACTTAAGCAGAAAAGCATCTCAGCATACAACAGTAAAAAACTACATCATGTTCTAGTCCTGTCAACCATGAACAAGAATCTGAAGCTATCATGGACACAGATTCTCCCTAACTGAACATTTGACTATAAGAAAAAATCATGTGTACATTTTCTAGTCTTTAGTTTTGTCCAATTTTGATGAGTTGGTGTCTATGATGGCTCCAGTGTGGTCTTCATCCACCTCAAGATTCAATGTTTCGTGAATGAGAGAAGCCTTTTTGCTTATATGAGTATGAGTTACTATATCGTTCTGTTTAGCTGTAACCAGTCTAAACATTCGGATCTCTCCTATAAGCAAGGTGTTTTCATATGCAGAACTGTCTCTCATTCACTGTTTTTTTTTACCCATTCTGTGTAAACTCTAGAGACTGTGAATATTCAAACCAGCCCAACTGGTACCAACAACCATGCCACAGTTAAAGTCACAGACAGCACACAGATCACATTTTTTCTCACTCTGATCTTTGATGTGAATATAAACTGAAGCCCTTGACCTGAATCTGTATAATTTCATGCAATGCACTGGTGCCACATGACGGGCTGATTGCATAACTGCATAAATGTGGGTTTTAACAGGTATTCCATATAAAGTGGATATTTTACCTAGACCAGAATATGTTTTTTTATGTGAGAAGTACCACTATGCCCTGAAAACATTCAGATGTAATAAGTGTGCAAGACGCTAGTCTAACTTGATTATGTTAATTAGGACAATGTGCCAGCTTTTGCAAACAAACATTTCTTCAAATGAAGCTGTTCTAAAACTGGATATAAATACAAACTGTGATTCTAATTATAGGAAATCGTTACATCATGCATAATAAATTTCTGCAAACTTAATTATCCATTATTTTTTCTTCCCTCTCTCTTTCTCTTCTGTTCCTGCATCATTCAATTGTTTTTATTGGATTGTAACACTTATGTGTGTCCTACAGGGGAAGCCCTTCGTATTTGACCGAGTCTTTCCCACCAATACCACACAAGAGCAGGTCTACAACAGCTGTGCCAAACAAATTGTTAAAGGTGAGTGTATCTATAAACACTGGGTACATCTTATACAGGTAACCTGTCTTTGGATGCATAATATAGATTGGAGCTTGCCTGTCCTGAAACAATTGTTAGAGTTGATTTTACTGAGATGTTGTCTTCCGACACCAAATGCAGTTGGTCTTGAAACAATATAAACAACATGAATAACTTGAACCATATTTTTCTTATCTGTAGATACAGGATACCATACCGAATAAAGCCTGCTCATTCATAATATGCATGTAGACTTTCTGTTTAAAACCCTGGTACTTTGCAGCATGATGGCAGGTTGTATTGCTACCTTTCAGTTCAAGGGTTTCTAGATCGATCTTGAGCATGTGTCAAACATAGGTTTCCTCGTTCTTCTGTTTTTCTCTTGTTGTCATAAACATGCCAGTAGGTAGATTACATATGCTACAGTAAATACTCCTTAGATAGCTTTAAATGTGTGTGTCATGTGCAGTGATCCTTGGATGGGCTAAGGATATACTGTTACCCTGACCAGGACAGAGCTGTTACTGAAAGTGTGTGACTGTAATTCTGGTACTGAAAAATTGCAATACTGTAATACAGTATATTAACAAATATATATGGCCGCTAGTGACATATTGCCAAATTGAAAAACATTAGAGTCTACTGTAAGTGGTGAATACAATTAGAAATTTCAGCAAGCTTTCCATTTCTGTTAATCTGGGGTGCTTTACTTGAAGGCAATTTGAAGAGTTTAAACAAGAACAATCCCTTTTAATGAATCCAAGAGGCTTGGGATGTCTGGATCTGCATATTTGATCAATTTTGGTACTCCCTGCATTGCAGTAAGTGAGGTAAAAAAAAGTTTGAAAGGAAGGGAAAGTGGGAAAGGAATGGAAAGGAAGAGAACAGACTTTGGATAAAGAAATTGTGAACCAATTTGAGTGTGTATGTGTGTGCCCGTTTAACCATCTGTCTAGTAGAGATAAGTATTAGTATTGGTGTGCTTCCTCCTTTCTCAGTTGTATCCTCATTTATTGTTCCCTTTGTATCTGGTCTTCAGTTTGTCTCTACTCTCCTACATTGTGGCTTGTTATGTTCAAAACCCAGCTTGCCCTCCATCCCTCTCTCTCGCTCTCTCTCTCTCTCTCTCTCTCTCTCTATCTCACACATACAGTCACACACAGTCACACTGCACTGCACAGCAGACAAAACAGCTCCTTCATCAGCCAGAATGGGTTCTTTTCATTTGAATATGAGTACCATGTCTATAGAAGATTAATGATTAATGTATAGTATGTTTTTTTTTGTTAAATATTTTTTAAACTGACATTATAATGCATACAGATAACATACATTTTTAACTCTGACAGTGTCAGAACCCTTTAATCTATCATTTGCATAAGCTTCAGTCACAATACATTAAATAATAGAAAGATATATTAAATAATTAAAATAATCTACCCGATATCATTGGATCATCTTTATCTCATCTATACAGAGTTGAGGCCAAATGTTTACCTCTCCTAGACTAAAGATCAATCTCAGTTTTTCATTTGAGCAAGTTTTTCCTTTCTGCCCTTGTTGCCATGGGAAAATCTAGAAGTCCATTTCATTCTTAGGAGCAGTCTCCAAACCACTGAAGGTACATCTAACCCTAACCCTAGCATCTGTACAAACAATTGTTTGTCATACCTGACTACCAGCAGGACAATGATTCTAAGTTAAAGTCCAAACAAACTGTCTTCAGGACATCAAACTGAACCATACTGTATTTATTGCAGTATTTTTCAAGAAAACTCAAAAGAAAAGAAACGATCAGAAAATGCTTGTTAATTGTAAAAGACACATCAGAAAATCCAGAGGAACATGTGCTATTACTATTTTTATGCATCCTGGGATTAAGAGCATCTTATCTGAGAGCCAATTAAGAAGTATATTATTTTTTTGAGAACAGAAGTTTAAAACATTATAGACTTTTTTTTATTTGTGTGTGTCAGTACATCGTCTAGAAATACCCAGGGTCAGAGAAAGATTCTGAATTTTAACTCTAATATTTCTATCTAACAGTTGGACTTCCTATGTAAATGTTAGTTGTATTTACGAATACACAGTGTTTTCTACAGTAGATACTAAAAAATATGTAATATTATAAACATAGACATAATGAAATAACTTGATAATAACAATAAAAATTCATGTAGACTCTTGTAGAATTTTGTCCTTTCTTCCTTATTTTAGATGTGCTGGATGGATACAATGGTACCATCTTCGCATATGGACAGACTTCTTCTGGCAAAACTCACACAATGGAGGTAACAGACAGCCAACTTTATACATACTATATACATACATAGTTTTTAGCTTTCACCATGACTGAAGTTTCTTTTTTTGAATCAGGGAAAACTACACGATCCTGATAACATAGGCATTATTCCGAGGATCACTGCTGACATCTTCAACTATATCTTTGCTATGGATGAAAACTTGGAGTTTCATATAAAGGCAACAATAAGAATGACTCTGAATATTTCTAAATAAAATTCATAATTTAGCTATGAAGAATGTTCTATGTGGCATTATTAGCAATAAGTCATACAGTAATGATCTTAAGCTATTCATGTAAAACATTTAATCACTCTTTTTTTACACAGGTTTCCTATTTTGAAATCTACATGGATAAAATTCGAGACCTGCTTGATGGTGAGGAAAAAAAACAGACAAAGCATCAGCAAAATTATTCTTTACTGTGTAAGAAAGAAAAAAAAGAAATTGAATGAGTGAGTGTGTGTGTGTGTGTGTGTGTGTGTGTGTGTGTGAGAGAGAGAGAGAGAGAGAGAGAGAGAGAGAGAGAGA